>NIPM01000653.1:0-63571 GCA_002738285.1 Holacanthella duospinosa
GTCCTCATTTTAGGTCTAAAGAGTTCCTTTATAATGCGAAGAATTTATCTGATAAGTACAGTCTCAATATCTCAGTTAACTTTTTTGGTGAGCATCATGGTAAGAGCGACGTAGATGGAATGTTTGGTAAACTTGGCATGGTTTTTAAAACAATTGATTAAAAATATGAAATCAATAATGTTTATGAGCTAAAAGAAGCATTTGAGAATGAATTTAAATTTAGGCACTGGAATAATGTATTCTTTGAGGTTTATGAAAGAAAATCTAGACCAAAGTTTATCAAAAAAATGAAAATTAATGGACTTAAAAAGATTATGTCATTCTTATTTATAAAATGTTCTTGTTTCTTTTCTTATTTGACAAGAAGTAATGAGGATTACAAGGAATTTGAACCAAAAGATGAATCAAAAGAAGACACTAGAGAAACATTGTATACACCTAAAAGATGCTTTGCCTCAAGAATTAAGAGGTTTTTTAATAATAATATACATAAAATATTGAAGGCACGAGTCGGATAGTTGTAAAACTGTGGATTATTTAGGGGTACTTATTTATGGCTTAGGGGCCGAGTACACCCTCCCTCTTGATATTTAATCCTGCATATTACACTATCTTTAAATTAGCTTTCATTTTAAATTGTTGTATATTTTTTTAAAATTAAATTTATAAATTATTATATTTTAAGTATTTATTAGCCTTTTTGTCTTCTCGAAAAGAATAGAACTATCTTTCGAAAATTTTGTCCCATATTATAAAGTGTTGATTTATGCTTATATTGACTCATTTTTTATAATAATTTTATTACTAATAAAAAATCTATCAAGCAGAAAATAATCTAATAAATCCATATCAATTAATTTGGTTTTATATTTCTCTTAGATTTGATTTACCAAATGACTTATTATAGTTTTTGGTTGAAAAAATATACCATAAATGATCATTATTGTACCAAGATATTAAACATATTTAAAATATTAGATGCTTTTAAACATCTTACTCTACTCAGCAATCAAAGTTTCCTTCCTCATCGAAACAAATTCAATGATGCAGCTAGTATTTAAAGAATTGATATTAGAAGAATCCCAATACTTCTCTAATTATGTAGCTACTTCTTATTGTGAGCCGAAATCCATAGAGACTTGGACTTGTAATCATTATTGTAAGACTAAAGAAGTAGAAGATAAAGCTATTCTTTATCATAATTATGAAATGGGCACAAGTATGTATATAAAAGTGGAGCATAAGATAAGTAGTATCATAATATGTTATCGTGGCACTAAAGAATTGAAAAAGTGGCTTCAGAATTTCAAAATATCGATGATTTATACCAATTTTATGGATCGCAGATTTAAGGTTCATAAAGGCTTTTATCGTTCCTTAATGAGCCTCTGCTGGATATACTGGGATCAATTACTTCATTTATCGCTCAAATATCCTGGCTACAACTTAGTTTTCATAGGGCATTCCATGGGCGGATCACTGGCTACACTGGGAATGCTACAAGCGAAACATGGTATGAATATACCATGGGATAAGCTAGAATTATACACCTATGAACAACCAAGAACAGTTAATAGAGCGTTAGAACAATATATCAACAAAAGGCTGAAGAAAAAAGCTAGATATGTTTATAAATCGGATTTGGTGCCTCACTTACCTTTTTTTTGGCTGTTATTCCCATTTTAACTCTGAAGTTTGGCATATTCCTGACCAAGGCTTTGCAAATAGGGTTTATGTTTCAGATTCTAAAATCCTAGAGGACCCTAAAGGCTCTTTGAACACTAACGGGCTAAATAGGGTGGATCATGCTACTGTTTGGGATATTCAAATTGGCCAAAAGTGTTAAAAATAAACCCTAGATATACCAAAAAATTAAGTTTGGGTTTTTAATAAATCATTTTGCATCACTTGGACAATCCGGTTGATTCTTCCAATGAGCATCAATAAAAGCTTTATTGTTCTCATATTCTTCAGCAATTCCACTGATTATTGGAAATAGTGCCATGTCGACTTTGAATCTATACATTAAGTTGATATAAAACCTTATAGCATTATATAGCTGTGGAGCCAAACAGATATCAGCCCAAGTGACGTCATCTCCAACACAATATTTACCATGAGTGGCTTTCAATACAGCTTCCAATGCTATAAAATCAAATTTTAGAGTGATGACCTTTGAATCCCATTTCAATAATATCTTTACCCCAATCTAATTTCTTTTCTTCACCTACTTTTTGTAGAATCTTTAAATTCTGTATTGGTTGTATATCACAAGCAATTATATTCGATATCATTCGAACCTATAAAATTAGGTTTATAGTACTTGAGCTCTTTTAAAGGCGTCGTTTTTTGGTAATAAAGGCTTTTCTATAAATAATGTTAAATTTACCAAGATTACCTGGATTTGTCTCTTCTAAATATTCTAATATTGCCATTGATTGGTGTAATAAATGACCGTCGATATATAATGAAGGTACTAGGCCAGCAGGATTGAGTTTTTTGTAATCTTCACTCAACTACATGAAAATAAGGACTTGAGTTTAAAATTACTTGTTCTTTCTTTAATAGATTGATAGGTTTTAACTCGTATTCTATTTCTTTGTAGTTTAGGGCTATTCTTATTCTTGCTGAACATGATGATCTAAAATAGCTGTAAAGAACGGGCTTGTTTGACATTTCAAAAGTTTGATTTTAAATATGCCCAAAAATGGAGGATTTCGTAAAAACAAAAACATTTTATACAAATATTAATATTGTTGTTTTTTACAAATTTTAAGTGATTCTTTTAGATCATATGAACATTGGACTTATCGATCGAGAATATACAGGGTTTTTCAATTGAATAGTCGCATATTTTCAATTGAATTGTCGCAATTTTCAAGTGTAAAATAGATTTCAAATAATGATGATATTTAAAATAAAACACACAAATCAACAAAGTATATAATATTTGCAAATAGATCTTCCTTATTTGATGGTCAAATTTCTGAATTTCATATGGAAATTAATCACAAGCAGTCTTAACATCTTGATTTGAGCAACTTTGACATTGAAGGAACTATATCCAATAACTGACTAAAACAGTGGATAATTTATATAAATTATAATATTTAGCCTATTATTTAAATTTTACAATGATACAGATTTAAAAATTATCTATCGCTAATAGATGAAATTGACTTCGATTGATTTATTAGTAATAGATAATTTTTAAATCTATATCATTGTAAAATTTAAATAATAGGCTAAATATTATAATTTATATAAATTATCCACTGTTTTAGTCAGTTATTGGATATAGTTCCTTCAATGTCAAAGTTGCTCAAATCAAGATGTTAAGACTGCTTGTGATTAATTTCCATATGAAATTCAGAAATTTGACCATCAAATAAGGAAGATCTATTTGTAAATATTATATACTTTGTTGATTTGTGTGTTTTATTTTAAATATCATCATTATTTGAAATCTATTTTACACTTGAAAATCGCGACAATTCAATTGAAAATATGCGACTATTCAATTGAAAAACCCTGTAAACATAAAAGGCTAATAAAATCATATAATCTGAAGTATGTAAAACAAAAATGCCAAAGAGAACCAAGTTTCTTCCGGGTGACCAAACTTGATTTGGGACAGGAAACTTTCCCATGTGATTTTTAAAACCCGACTTTATCATTTTTGGAACGGAAAACAATTATTAAATGTATAAAAAGTATTATATCAGTATGATTAAAAGCATTTACGATGTTCCAAGTTTATTTCAAATGTATTGATAGAGAACTTATTCTCGAGATTAGATTTGAAATTGATATTCTTATATGGCAATTTATTTTAGTTCAGAGTAGTCCCTATTTTACTTATTAAATAATTGGTTGATCATAATCTAGATTATTCTCACTCTTAATCAACCAATTATTTAATAAGTAAAATAGGGACTACTCTGAACTAAAATAAATTGCCATATTAGGCTACCAGGGTTGCATCTAATTTTGGGGTGTTGAATTTTCTTGGTTATTAATAAAACGCGAATCTCAACGAATTGCGTACATAGGAATCCAAGAATATATAATTCACAGCTTATTAGTAGCAAATTTTAGAACTTGACTTTAAACATCTCGCTTTAAATAGTGTATATGATTTACTTGATCCATTTTCTTGGTTCATCACATTCTAAACATTGGCGTTATTTGGTATTTATCATAGTTATGCGTTTTACAAAAAGAGAGACAAAGTTTGTACCCCAACTACCTGATCCCTAAACAGGTCCCTTAAAACTAAGAAAAAGAAGGAGCTGTTTTAAACTTCTCAAAAAATTTAAACCAGATTTTTAATCATCAGAAATTGGGGTATGGTGCGATGATGTGTTTATTTTGATTTTTTATTTTCAATCCAACGCGAGAATGACTATTGCAGACGAGTATGCAGCCGCTTTGCTAGCAAGCAAATTCACGCCAACAACGACGGCAACCAACACGCCAGCACGAAATGTCACTAATTTCATCGAACCAAAAGAAGAAAGCGAAAAGATCGAAGCGTACGCAAAATTGGAAGGGCCTGATTTCTGTTATTATATCCAGACCCTGCATGTTATTATTGGAAGAAAAATAAAGGAAGATGATGATGTCGATGTTGATTTGGGCTGGACGAAAGCGGTTTCCAGAATTCATTCTAAACTGTTTTTTAATTTCGAAAAGCAGCATTTCGAACTGCTTATCTTGGGAAAGAATGGAGGGTTTGTAGACGACGAATTTATCGAAAAAGGTGCTACTATTGCGCTGGTTAAAAAGTATTTCGCTCTTCTTTAATCTTTTAGTGTCAAGATCGCCTTTGGTGAATGTACTTTTTCGTTTATTTTGCCGGAGAACAATGTAGAAGCAAAAAAAGAGGTAAGGCCAGAACATACCTACTTGACGCCAAAGCCCAAGAGAACTATTTATCCTGCTGGCCCTATACCAAAAGCACCTACTACTGCACCAGTTTCTAAGATTATCCACAAAACTCCTTTACTTAAATCCCCAATAAAGTCGGGGAGCGATACCCCTTACGACGGAAAGCCACCTTATTCCTATGCTTCTCTTATAGCACAGGCTATATCCTCCGTTGTAGATAAGCGAATGACTTTGAGTCAGATTTATGAATTCATCCTTAGAAAATATCCTTACTTCAAGACAGCTCCTAATGGATGGCAGGTATTTTATTATTTATCGACCATTTTAGAATTCCATTCGTCACAACTTATCGCTAAATAGGGCCTTCTATAGGCTTCCTAAGGAGAAGAATGATACTGGCAAAGGTGCCTTTTGGACTCTGGATGACAGCGAGATTACCGAGCTTCATGATGGTGTTTATAAAAAAACCAAGTCTTATATCCATAAAGCACATGCCGAAAAGCATCACTATTCTGCTGAAAGCTACAAAACCCCAACAATCAAAAGAGAAACACTTTATCCGAGAAGACCATCAACGTCAAAGAACATGAATCCCATTTCCTTATTTAGCGAAGTAGCAAGCAATCCAATGATGAACAAACCATCCATCATCAATCCTATAATCGAACACTCTAAAAATGTCCTCGAAAGAAATATCGATAAAGTTGCTTATAAAAATGAGCCTTGCCGCCTTCCTTCTTTATCTCCTTCGCTCTCTCCTAAAGATATAGTGATAATACAAGAAGACAGACTAACTACTCCTCCAGAAAACTATTGATTATTTATGCTAGATTTTCTTTGTATGATTTGCTCTTCTTTTTTAATTCACTTATTTGCATTTTCCTCTTTTTCTTGTTTCTAAGGCTTTAAAGCATTTAATTCGTATTTTTCTTTTCTTTTTGTTTATTTTTCTCTAATTAATCTTAAAATAGCATATTTATTTATAGATCCTAGTAATCCAGGAATTTGCTGTCGATATGCGCCATTTGATTTGTATAAACTCGATTTAATGAAAGCTTCTTGTAAAAACTTTTATACAAATTGTGTATGTTTTCGATAAAGCTTTTTAATAAATATTAATCATTATATCAAAAGTGTAGATCAAAATAATGAATTTTTAAGCATTGATTGGCGGTCCAAATTAAAACGAGAACCTATAGTAAATTAAAAGAGATCATAAAAAATTAACTATAAATCAAGTTAATAAAATGTGTCTATCAAAATGAATATCACCTTATCATTTACATTTATCCATTATTTTCTATCTCAATCAAGTAATATGAAGGATTTCCTGCTAAAGAAATCGAAATATTTTAGCGAAATGGCCTCGGTATCTTATTGTAAACCATCTGAAATTAGTAAATGGACTTAAAAACACTGTCATATACCCAAAGAATCCAGCGAAACAAAGGAAGAGCCAATAGTGATCCATAATCATATAACCCATACTCGAATGTATCTGAAAGTTGATTATAATAGTAAAAGTATAGTTTTGAGTTATCGAGGAACCAAAAACCTAAGAAATTGGATTGGTAACATCATTTATGAGTTATTGGTATTTAATTCACAGAGGATTTTATATCAACCAACAAAGTTTACCCAGCTATATATGGGTCAATTTAAAAAGTTAATCGCGAAATACAACTTGGTTTTTACTGATTATAGTTTAGGTGTGGTGCCTTAGCTACTGTCGGATTGTTAGTGATAAAGCATGTTTTGAATATATCTTGGGATCGATTAGAATTATACACATATGGACAACCAAGAGTAGTGAACAAATATTTGGCAGAATACATCAACAAAAACCTAAAGAAAAAATCTCGATCTGTACATAAGAATGATATCGTCCTTCATTTACCATCAAGAAGATTTTTAGACTTTACTCATTTTCATAATGAGATTTGGGATTTTCAAGATAAGTTTAGAGCTAGAAGTGTTTACTTTGGTAAACCGTCTATAATGAAAGATCCCAATGGTTCAATAAGTGTATTAAAACGTAATAAAGAAGACCATATGAATGCTACTTTTGAGCTATCTTGTTAGTTATTTTTAGTTAAAAAGTTATTTTAAAAAAATAAAAACAAGAATGGAATTTATTAAATGCAAATTTTGGAAAAAATTTGTGTTGATTTTACTTGCTTTTTTGGTATCCTTAAAAAGTATCGATCTTCTAACATGATACCGTTATTCATAAAATAAGCATCACTGGCCATTTTTTCGGATCTAAAAGCAAAATTAATTATAAAATGCGAATCAGGCTCAGCTTCGATTTTAAAAGTGCCGAAATACGACCTTTTGTTATCCTTTACACATGTATTTTTTGGACAAACATATTTCCTCAATACTGTTCCGTTTCCATTAAATGTCAACATCTCTACTCTTTTGTTACTTCTTTTAGCTGTAGTATCTATGTAATTGTATTTGTTAATTTGTAGGTCTGATAAGATCCGTTGGCATCTCTTCATTCCATAAACTGTCATAGATAAAATAACAAAAAATTTCATTTCTAGCCAAGAATGTTGATGCATTTATATACTCATTTTGCATCAATTTTCATTCATATTGCATGCTTACTTTGTACTCAAAATTAAATTTTTACCTCTTTTCATGCGATTGTATAGATTGTTCACTAAATAGGCGCACAAATTATCATAAGCATTTCTACTACTTTTAGGCTGGTTTAATTTAACTTATTTATTATATAATTTAATTTTTCTAATAAACATTTTATCCATGCTACTAAGGCAAAAATGAATTGCATCCAAAAGAGGCGATTTCGTTTTTTGAAAATCAAGCAAATTTTACTAATATAATTACGATTGATGGTTTTGTAGTTCAAGATATAAAGAAAAGCGCAATAAATGATACTATTAAAGTATATAAACATTCTTTTAAACTGAGTTACAGTAATATCACTATTAGTTTGATCTTGAAATGGCCTATTTAAGATTATGGCGGCATTTTGAGCTGCTTTAAGAAAAGTGCAAACATCATTTGATAAACGAATAAAACCAACATTTCCATATCTAAAATAAAATTTAATAAACCTGGTATAAATACAAGTGCATCATGAAAATTTTCAAGTACGCAAAAGAGTATAAAAGCATATCAAAATTTGTATGTCATTTTGCTTGCAAAAAATGGTCGAGAAAAAGACCCAAAATCGACAATGAAATTATGCCAATGCTAATGGCGATCAATTGTTAATACGACGATATTGTGATAATAAAGATATCGAATATTATATGATATTACCATCATATTTACTGTTTTACAAAATATTGTATCTTGAAAGTCAATTTGGAACTATTCCAGAGCCTTTTATAAAAGGACAATATCTGGATAGAGGAATAATTAATGGACATATTATTTATAATTGATTAATTATAAGTATGATAATAGTTACTTTTTAAAATTTTGGCATCTTTCCATTTATATTTATTTCTAAAATAGTGTGCATCATTTTTTAGCTAATCAAATCCAATTTGCTGCAAAATTGGAAAGTTCACCAAATTTTACGCAAATAAAGAAGAACGCGATGCTTTGATTTGTGAAAGAAAGTATTATAAATATATGAATACCGTAAAATTTTGAATTGGTTCAAGTAAATTCTGAGTAGAACTTAAAGAAAAGTATGGAATGAAACAGGAATTTGGCCAACTTGATACCTTAGATAAATAATTGTATAACTTGAATAAAACATCAGTAAAAAATCTGTAAATTATGTATTTAATATTCATCAATCAATTAAATAATAAATAAAATTTCACAATATTTCGTTTATCTTTGATCGAGATATTTTATTTTCATTTTTGTGCAGCTATTTAGTGGACCATCTATAAGGCTTTCATGGCTCTTTATTTAAAGTACATGGGTTATATCAAAAAGATTGAATAAGAAAGAAAAGAACTATTGATTAATACAAACATACTTTATCACATTCAACAGGTACGATAGTCCTGTTGACCTTTTCTCTCTAAGTAGAGATTAGAACCAATAATCAATCCACCTCTTTCTAAACCGGCATTCAATTTTGTTTAGAAACCTCGTCTAAGTCGGATAAGAAAAGGTCAAATTGAGAAGTTGAAACATCTTTGATCCTATATGAAGAATAAGATGAGATTCTTGATTTCTTTGTACATGATTCTCCTTTGCATGGATAATAAATGCCTATTTCTCCATCACCCGAAAAATAGTATAATTTAGATTTTCCTTTAAATCTCACTCTATTCTCTAAAAATACAGTACTATTCTTTACTAGATTTGTCAAGATATTCATGCATTGTTTGCTTGCTAGTAAGCCACCGAATAGTGTTGATATTGTAAATTTCATTTTGTATTTTTAAATTTCCTCCACTCTTTATAAATGTTATTCACGAAGATGTGGCTAAGACATTTTCAATATAAATTTATATAGATAAACTTTGTCTATATGGTCTATTATTTTCACTCAAAGAAGCTTCTAATTTCCAAAATCGAGCTTCATATAAGAATTGGCTGAGAATGTCCAAAAACTGCTTTGAGGGAAAATAAAAGGATAATATAAGTGTAATCGAGACCTCTTAGCTATAAAATGGTTTAATTAATTCGAAAAATGGCTAATTAGAAAAAAAAATTTATTAAAGTTTGGACATCGAATGCTTCATCTCTATTTCATTGTTTTCTCCTATATCAAAGCTAGCTAAGGATTTTGAAAACGTTAGAGGGGCTCCTTTAAACATGAAATAACACCTATTAGTCTCAATAATATTCTCAGTTATTTTTTCACCAAGATCTTTTGCAGTTTTGTTCAATCCTATTTTGATTGTAATTTTATGATCATCTAGGGTGGACCCCGTAGGCATTTTTGAAGATTTTTCGGGCATCGGGCTCAAAGTTGCGGGATTCGGGCCGGTCTATTTTCGGGGCTTATAGTGTTTTTTAAAATAATATGGTTGGTATGTTAATTTTAATTCAAATAAAAAACTTTAATTCTTAAGATTAAATATGAACATGCTAAACTACAAATACTTATTATATTTTAATAAAGAAAATTTCTTTAAAAAATAATTTAATTAAATGTTTCTAATTTTTCTATCTCGTCTATCTCTTTTTCATCTATTTCTTCATTTAAAACAACTTTATGATTATAGCGAATGTAAAGAATGTCTTCAACAATATCATCACTAAGACTAGCTCTTAATGAACTATGAATCAACTTATGCACAATAAAACATAGTTCAGCTGCTGCTTCGCTTATTGAAATACATTTCAATTTATCTGTATGAAATAAATTCAATCTTCTTGATGCAATAGCTTTTGTATTAAATTCTCTATAAGATATGAATTTTCTAAAATCTGGTATGTTAAGAGCATTCATCTATTTATATAATATTTCAAGTGTCTCATCATCAATTTCTTCGATTTTATTAAGATATAAATCCAAACAGACAATAGGATTTTTAATCCACTTTTTTTTATTTTCTGCAATATCCACGATTTTTTCTAAGCCTTTTTGGGATGTTATAGTAATTACTTTGCAGTATTCATTATAGAAAATAGACCATCCAATACCATCAATTTGAGCATTGTTAAGAATATCGATAAATGGTGTAAGTGCACTGATAGAATTATCTATTTGCATTAACTTATTTTTGTCGACATTCTCATTCTTTAAATACTCTGATAGTTCTTTAAAGCGATCAAATATACTTCATCTTGTTAAACAATACTTTTTTATAATCTTTTTTCCAGTATAATCATCTAGAATGTTGAGACTTTCATTAAGAAATTTTACAGAAGTTAAAGAATCTTTGATAATTAACTTAACTACATATGCTGCACATCTTAATGGTATAACATTTGGTGTTTTTGAGAATACTAACTCCATAGCAGCGATCATATATCTAGCATTATCGGTAATACCACCAATTACAACTATCTCAACTTTGTCTAAATATTCTGAAACTTCCAAAATCTTTTCTGGTATATTATTGGCAGAGTTTGATTCAAAAATAAAGCTTCGCAAAAAAACAGGTTTAGATGGATTGTTCAAGAAAAATAGTATTATATTCAAGTATTTATGTTGAGTTACAGGATTTTTCCAACCATTTAGTGCAATATTAGCCCACCCTCCAATATTTTCTTCCATTAATTTATTTCTCATTTCAACTGCAGCTCTTTTTATTTCTTTTCTTACATTTTGTCTATTAATATATGGAAGTCCAAATCTTTTAGTTACAACTTCAACTTCAAAAAATTGCAATGGTAAAATATGCTTACTGCAAGCTAAAGTAAATATACAAGTCCTTATATCAGGTTCTACTCTTCTTTGAACCTTCTTTATTCCAATAATCAACTAAAGTAATTGAATTCTGTGTACTATTGTTTAAGCTTCTGGATTCTTCTTTTGCTAATGCTACATTTGCATGCTTATTATTTAAATGTCTTCCTAAACTTTTAGTCCCAATTTTTACTGTATCATATTCAAACTCAGCATTACACATCTTACATTTTGCAATTTTTTTCATTTTATCAATATAATAAAAATGTGAATAATTTGATTGACTAGATATTGTAGAAATAATATCCGATTCCTCTATAATAGTTTCCATTTATCCCTAAAAAAATTAGAAATTAAATAATTAATGGTTGGATTAGCTAAATTGAGTTAGCATCTAAAGAAATTATATAAATAATGAAAAATATATTAAAAATTAATAGTTTTTATCTGAATTAATATTGTTAATGTTATTGGCAATTTATTTTGATAAAAAACTTAATACTTGATAAAGCTACTTTAAAGGAAAATAAATCAACATGTTTATATTTATTAATAAAAGTTAATTTATAATTGTTAAAGCATTTTTTTATAAATTAATATTAATTTTAACTGACTGTATTTGAAATATATTTGGCGAAATTTAGTAAAAAATATATAGAAGGCCCGCGGGCTTTAAATTCAAAAGTTCGGGCTTCGGGCTACAGGCCTAAAGCCTCGGGCCAGGCACGGGCCCCACCCCAGATGATCATTGTACTTTACAATAACTTTTGATTCTTTTTTATTATAATCTTGATGTGTTATGTTTGAGTTTAGACTCATTTACCTAAAGTTTATATTTTCTCTATATAAATGCAAAAATTTCTTGAGTTCACAATAATTCATGTGTATATCTGCATTTAACATAAAAAAGCATACCGAAAATAATGAATCAAGCTTATTATTAAAACACAGTTACTTTATATTATAATCAAACCTGATATATGTTATTTCTGGACTCTTTTGAGCTTCAAAATGTGAATCCTTGTAAAGCAATTGCAAATATTTAATTTAAAAAGTTACTTTTGGGAAACTTCATCACAAGTTCACTTTTATCTTCTATCCCAAAAGAAGATAAACTAGATTCAGAATGAATAATTTTGCCATTAAATAAGAATACGTAGCCATCTACTGGAATCTTGGCCACTTCTATCAATTTTGACTTTGCTTCTTTTAGAGTAACACTTGTGTCTATTTTAATATCAAAATATATGCTTTCTTTGTATTTTATTCTTATATTTATTTTATTGTCACTGGGAACTTGAGATGTAGGCTTCTTTGGATTTATTTCAAAGTAGTTAATTTCATTCAAAATGGAAGTCAAATGATGTGGAGATTCTCCGTGTGACAGTGCATTTATTATAATTTCTTTTTCTTGTTTGGAATAATTGGAGTCGGTTGCTACTTTGTTGAGAAGTTCTTGTTTCATTTCTAAAATCTAGAAATTGTAAAAATCATTGCTGCACTGAAAAATAGAAAGTGTAATCAGCCAGTAAAGATGTAAACAAAAATGTAGTTTTTATAACAAACTGATGATAAAAGTTGTAAGAAAGTAAAATCTTTAAATAAACAATATAAAAACATGTGAATAATTACGCAAAAGAAAACATTTATTAAAAAAGAATATTACTTGATATTTCTGAGAGCCTTCAACAATAAAATAACTACAGTATTTTTCACGTTTTCTGCGCACTTTTATTTTCACGTTTTCTGCGCAAAATTTTGCACATATTTGGCGCAGAAAACGTGAAAAATAGTGTAGAAAATGATTTGAAATAATTATAAAATACTAGTGATGGGAAAATCAATGTTTTTTCATTGAATTTTAATCGATTGCTCAATAAATATAGGCTAAATCTAATATAATATTCAATGCATTTTTGGATAAAGTCATAAAAATAAATTCAGCTTGCGTTAGAAAGTCAAAAATATCGATCAAAATTCAAGTGAACCGGCGGCGCGGATCGAATTGAAACCTTTCGAGAGATAAAGACATGAAATTTGACATATAAAAGTTCTAATCATGCATAACATTTTGTGATAAATAGTTTTATTAAAAAGAAAATCAAAGTCCAAGAATTAAATCTTCAGTGAACTGAAATTAAACCCAATCAATTTTTGCAGTAAATTACAAAACATCACAATACGAAAAAATAAGGGAAATTATAGGGACCGCCCCAATTTGTTTTTCGAAAATTGTTCAGGAAAATCATTTTATAAAAAATATAGCAAACTGAAATGGATGCAATACAAGAATATGACTCTATTGACGCATTAAAAAATACATTTTTAGAAAAAGGAGAGCCTTTAAAAATATCAAGACGCCGAAAAGATAGAAATACTTTAACTTTAGCATGTGTTGTACTTTTAAAAACAATAGATGCATAACTGAAGAAGCTAGAAAAAGAAAAACATCTACCAAACTAATTGATTGCCCTTTTAGAATCAATGTCAAAGAAGAAGACAATAAAATCAGGATAATGTCAATGGATGGAGTCCATAATCACTCAATTGGTGATACACTTTCACATCCTTTTACAAGAGCACTTAATAATGAAGATAAAACAATGATAACAATGATAGCAAAAATAGGAAGCTCCGGATTAAAACCCTTAGAAATTTTAAAATACCTTTGTGATCATCATAAGAATAAAAAAATAACCAAAAGAGATATTTACAACTCTCTTGAACTTGCTAAAAAAGAATATTTAGATGGTAATAGTTCTATTGTCAAGTTAATTTCAGAATTAGAAGAATCTGAATATTATTACAATTATATAGTTCATGAAAATAGAAAAATCACTAGATTATGGTTCATGCATAAAAGTAGCGCTGACTTAGCTTCAGTTTTGATTGCATATTGTACTTATAAGACAGATCGATATGAAATTGCGCTTTTGAATGTTGTTGGAATAACAAATTGTTATACAAATTATACTGTAGGCTAAGCATTTATTCATGAAACCGAAGATGAGTATATTTGGGCATTAGAATAATTTAGACAAATTTTGGCATTCAATCCTATGGTTATTTTATCTGATCGAGAACTTGGTCTAATGAATGCAATTAAAAATGTATTTCCTTTAAGCAAGAATATTTTATGTATATGGCACATAAACCAAAATATTACAGCAAAATGCAGAAAATATTTTCCACCAATGAAAGAAAAAGAAGAACAAGATTGGACTTTATTTATTCAGTAATGGAATATGTATGTACAATCTAAAACACGTTTAGAAATGGAAAAAAAGTGGTGTATTTTTGAAGATAATTATAAAGAACTATATTATGATGCGATAAAGTATATTAAGGATGCATGGATACCTTATCAAAATTATTTTGTAAGCACTCAAGTAGATCATTTTCTTCATTTGAATTGCTTAACTACTTCAAGAGTAGAAGGATCTCATTCCGCTTTAAAAAAGTATATTTAAGGTAGCAGATCTGATTTATTGGGTGTCAATTCAAAATTAAAGAAAATTATTATAAATCAGAGTGTCGAATTAAAGCAAAAAGAGAACTATCAAACAATAGATACCCCATTTTATTCAAAAATAAGTTTATTTGATAATGTTAGAGGGAAGTTAAGCCACTTTGCACTGAATGAGATAAAAAATCAATATGATTTAAGAGATTCGAATAATAGTATTTGTAGCAATCAGTTTACAGCTTCTTTAGGATTATCATGTTTTCACCGGATTATAAATACAATTAGAGCTGGGAAGAAAATAGAACTTTTAGATGTACATAAACATTGGCATCTTAGGACTATAGACTATATCAGGGATGCACAGACTTTTTAATATAAGGGACAAAAAATTTATTTGAAAATTAATGAGGGTCATAAAATTTAAAGGAATCTAAAGTTAGAAAAAAAACGACCTATTATAAAAGTGTTTAATAAATTATTATATTTTTAAAACTAATAATTCAAAATTTATTTATTTTAAATTATTGTTTCTTGTTAAAATTTTTGATTGAATGTTTTCAGAGAGTTTATTAATATTTGGCTTTAATTCTGAAGTTGCAACCTTTAAAATAGAATTGATGTTACTGTCAATAAGATTAGATGTGTGTTTAGTTTTATTCAATTTCATCACAGAAAAAGCTTGTTCACATATATATACTGCGCGAAAAAAAATTCCGGACATCCCCTCTTTTTTAATATCTTTTTAAATAATTAGTAATAAAAACCAAAAGTTATATGATTATTATCATTATAAAAAACATATTCTTTATATTTTTAAAAAGAATTTTATGTTTAATTTAGGTGTGAAAAGTAAAGCCGGACACTTTCCGATTTTCTTGGATACTATAAATTTAATAAGTCAGATATAGAAAAAAATTATAAATATAAAATGAATACTATGAGTCTAAATTGGCTAAAAAATTTGATATTATAAGGCTTTGGGATGATGGTAATAGTTACAGAGATATTGGAAAACTACAATGACACCGAAGTCTAAAGACCATGATATAATGTCAAAATACAAAAAACATAGAACTTTAATGAGAATAAAAGGAACTGGACGCCCTAGAGCCTTAAATGATAGTGAAAAAGACTTTTTACAAGAGTTTATTGAAAAAGATCCAGAAATATCAACAAAAAAATTGAGTATAGAGCTACAAAAGAAAAAAGGAAAAGCTGTGTCAGATAGAACAATAGCTAATGTACTTAATAAATTGGGTTTTAATAGCAGAGTTCCAAGACTTTTACCTAGACTGACGAAAAAAAAAAGTTTCTCATAGATTTTTGATAGCCAAAGAATGGTCTAACTGGAATGTAAGGCAATGGGATGATATATTATTTAGTGATGAAAGTAAAGTTAGCTATTTTCAGCAGACGGAAGAGATAAAGTTTGGATCAAGCCGGGAGAAGAGCTTAATGAGAAAAATACTACATTTTCGGTTAAATAATCACCTAGTATCATGGTTTGGGGCTGTATGGCTTCTATTGGGGTGGGTAAATTGGTATTTATTGATGTTATATGAATAAATATGCCTACAAAAGGATCCTGGCAGAAAACCTTGGGGAATCAAGGGAGATTTTAGGCCTAACTAACAATTTTAAATTTATGCAAGACAATGATCCTAAGCATAAATCCCAGTATGTTATGGAATTCTTTGAAAATCGATATAATTTATTAGAGTGCCCAGCCAGTCCCCAGATCTTAACCCCATTGAGCATCTCTGGGATCATGTGAAGCGTGAGGTCAGAAGGTATGATCCAAAGAACAAGAGTGAATTAAAAGATACGATTTGAAAATATAGAACGAAATAACTCCAAATATGTGTAAAAGGCTACTTTACACTATGCCAAAAAGATTAGAGACAGTTATGAGGGCAGATGGGAGTAGTACCTCTTTTTAATTAAAAGTGTCCGTTTTTATTTTTCGCATCCAAATTAATAAAATGAATATATTTATTAAAATTAAATATAAAATTCTTTTTGAAAATATAAAAAATATGTTTTTTATAATGATAATAATCATATAATTTTTGGTTTTTATTATTAATTATTAAAAAAGAGGGAGTGTCCGGAATTTTTTTTTGTGCAGTGTAAGTGCATCCAAACATTGAAATTAATTTTATTACCAGACTTTTGACTTTTCCATATTTTATTGTAAAAGCCCTTTATAAAAAAACAAGAACATCAATTTCATTAAACATTGTTTTAAATTCAGCATAGTAATGAAGATCTATTGATTCTAATTGATAGTCTTCAGGAAGATCATTTATAGAAAAATAAAATGGATTTTTAATAAAGTCTAATAAATTCTTTCTTTCTTAAAACTTTGAAAACGGTTAGAAAATTCTTGATATAAAATTTCAAATGATTCTTGATATTTTGAAAAATCACAATTATATTCATTTTTGAATTCTAAGCAGGTTGGAAAATGAATAAAATTTTCATTTTTAAAATGAGCCTGAAAAGGTTTAATCTTCATTTGAAATGCTTCAATATCTTGATACATATTGAATATATAATTCTTTTTTCCTTATAATCTTTCATTTAATGTGTTAAGATGGCTCATTATATCTGTTACAAAAGCAAAATCAGACATCCAATTTTTGTCATCAAATACAGTTGTATCATATTTTTTTCTAATAAAAATGATTTAATTTCAGATCTTAATTCAACAAATCGATTCAAAACAGTACCAGTACTCAACCATCTAATATTTCTATGATATGGAATGTCATTTAAATCAGATCCTAGTTCTTCTAAGAAGACTTTAAATTGTCTATGAGTCAAAGCTCTAGATCTAATAAAATTCACAACATTAAAAACATATTTCATTACATTTTTATACTTCATTACACGGGCAGCTAAAGCTTCTTGGTGAATTATACAATGAAATTCATCAATTGTTGAACTATCAATATTCATACTATTTAAATATGATTTTACTTTTGCTACCAGTTCATTTTCATTTTCTATAATAGAAGGTGCACCATCCGTTGTTATGCATACCAATTTCGGCCATTGAATATTAAGATTGTTTAATACAGATACCAATCTATCAAAAACATCTGCTCCTGTAGTTCTTCCATGTAATGATGCTATTCCAGCCAATTGTTGAGTGAGTATAAAATTTTCGTCAACTACACGAACAAATATATAAAGTTGAGATCTATCAGAAACATAACAGCTTTCATCCAATGCAATAGAAAAATATTCAAATTTAGATAATATATCAGCAAGCTGATCTGTGAGGTTGGAAGCCAAATTCTCGATTCTACGTTGAATAGTCATTCTACTGAGTGGTATTTTTGAAAAAAATTGTGATTGTTCAGGACAAATTTCTTCACAAATTAGTTTAATACATTCTTTTATAAATTCGCCATCACTAAATCAGTGAGAGGATTTTGCTATTATTTGAGCTACTTTATAACTTGCACAAGTAAAAGATTTGTTTTCAATAAAGTTTTTTGTAAATACATTTTTTCGACTGATATGTTGTTTTTTAACTCATCTATTTTATTACTTCTTAATTCACCAGTAAAACTATTGTAAATTGATGAATGCTTATTTTCATATCTTCTACAGTTATATTCTTTAATACTAGATATAATTTCTCCGCATATTAAACACATTAATTTGTGATTACATTCAACCATAAAAAACTTATATGTCCATTCTATATTAAATTTTCAATTATCGTCATTTGATTTTCTTTTTTATTTGAAACCAGCTTCAATTATTCTTGATTTTGAAAAAATTTTAAATAAAATTTTCTTCGAATAAAAGAATACGGAGAAACTTATTCTTATTTATCGAAAAAAAATTATTAATATAGATTTTTACCTTTTTTTGGTTCATATAAAAAACACTTTATTTTTATATTAAAAGTATCCTAAAGATTTAAAAATAGCATAAAACGGAAGAAAATTTTTGAAGAAAACTTAATATTTTGGTTGAAATAAAAAATATATGTATTACTTGGTTGATAAATAGGTATAATTTATATTTATTTATCAACCAAAGCAGGTTTTTGTGTAATTATTAGAATTTTCCAACCAAAATAGTAATGTTCTTTCGAGAATTATACTGAATTCTTCAACCAAAATGGTTGGTTTCTTTCAAAAATTTTGTCCCATATTTTGGTTGAAATAAAAAATACATGTATTATTTGGTTGATAAATAAGTATAATTTATATTTATTTATCAACCAAAGCAGGTTTTTGTGTAATTATTAGAATTTTTCAACCAAAATAATAAAGTTCTTTCGAGAATTATACTGAATTCTTCAACCAAAATGATTGGTTTCTTTCAAAAATTTTGGTCCAAACTATAAAAGGGTCACATTATATTTAAGTTAAAAAATAATCAAAGGGACACAAATATAATTAAAAGGGTCATTCGCGTGGCCACGAAGTGTGTACCCCTGGACTATACCAATAAAAAAACATCCGAATTTAAAGCCAATAACCAGTTATCATGTTCAAATAATGTATAACCAATTCAAGCTAAGATTAATAATATAATTGATTCTATTACTGAAGAGTAAAGAATGGTTTTGTTGGGGAGGCTTAACGATATGGGACAAAATTTTTGAAGCCTCGGTTATAATTCTAATAGAATTTTAATAAAAAAACAATATTCAATAATAAATATTGTCGTAAAACGACAAAATATGGGACGAAATTTTCGAAAGATAGTTCTATTCTTTTCGAGAAGACAAAAAAGCTAATAAATACTTAAAAGATAATAATTTATAAATTTATTTAAAAAATAATAAATATACAACAATTTAAAATGAAAGCTAATTTAAAGATAGTGTAACATGCAGGATTAAATATCAAGAGGGAGGGTGTACTCGGCCCCTAAGCCATATATAAGTACTCCTAAATAATCCACATTCTAGCAACTATCTGACTCTAGCTTTCAATATTTTATGTATATTTTGATTAAAATCCTCTTAATAAAACATGATTTATGATTTTTCTGCTTTCAATTCCTTATAGACTTCACTCACTTTTATCGAATAAGAACAATAGCAAGCCCCTTTTATAAATAAAAAAGACAACCTTTTTATAAGACCATTATTTTTTTATAAATTTTAGCCTAGATTCTCTTTCATTTTTTCACATCAATTTAATTCAATCTTATTTATAAGACAGAGAATTAACTGGAGAAATATCAAAACAAATCCAATAAATTTTAAGAAAAACTGTTTTAAATATTTTCTTGTATAAAATTGTATTTATGTTTATAATCCAATTCATTTTTTGCAAAAGTTCTATTTGGAATTATAACCAAGGCTTCAAAAAATTTGTCCCATATGGTAGAGTCCCCTAACAAAAATTCCCATATGAACCCCCTGGTTAACACCTTGTCTGACAAGGGCAAGGGAGCTTCTTCCTATGAAAAATAAATCTCAAAATTTCAAAGCTCTTGGTAAAATGGATTTCTTTGAATTTAAACATATAATTTTTATAAAACATAATAGATATTCATATAAAATTTTTATATAAAAGTTTTTGAGTCTCAATTTACTAATAGGGCGTTCCGCGCAAATAGGGACTCGAAAAAATTTAAATAAAAAATTTACTATAAAAGATATAAAGTTAAAAATTAGTACGTTTATAGATACGAACCTTCTGCATCTATTACACTTCTCTATCTTTCTGGTAGCTTCTGGATACCATTCATAAAACTTTTAGCATTAAGCTCCTGAATTGCACTTTCTAGCTGAATTTCCAATTCATGCCAATCATCAATGTTTTTCTTTAACTTCCTCTTTAATTGCCCAAAACAACTGAAATCAGGTGGGCTAATAGCAGTGGTATATGGAGGATGATCCTAAATCCGAATATTTTCATTAATAAAATACTGCTTTATAAAATTTGATTTATGTGGCATAGCATTATTATGTATTATTATAGGTACCTTGAATTTCTTATCAGGTAACCATTTGTCTAATAATTCGATTAGGAAGTTTTTATAGACTTCTGCAGTTACTGTCTCTTTAGGGGCACAGAGCTTCCAATAAGCAACACCTTGAAAATCCATTGCTAGTATTAGCATTATCTTTCTTTCATATTTAGATTGAAGTACAAATTCAGGTGGGTCTTCATTCTTATTTCTCCAAGATCGAATCTGGTCAGGTTGGGGTTGCATGTATAAAGACACCCAAGTTTCATCTATTGCCAAAGTTCGATTAATTAAGTTATTTCGTCTCGATAAGAGTTGCATATTATTTTTACATGCTAACACTCTATGTTCTCTTTGTTCATCCGTGAGAAAATGAGGTACCCATTTACTTGATTATTTTTTCATTTGTAAATTTTCTGTTAAATATCGAAATTCTGTTTTTTTACTACAATTTATTCGCATGGGAAGTTCGAGGCAAGATAATGTTCTAGTTTGGGCCACCAATTCTTTAATTTCATCTATTACATTTTCTTTTTTCGAGACCTCACTTGTATCGCCTCCTCGGCTATCTCAACCACATTGTAGCCTCTCTTAAGCTTAGTAACTAAATGTTTGACTTTATTTAGTTTATAGGCACTATTACAAACAGATTCAACTAATTCTTTATGACTTGTCCCAGAACTGTGTTCCAGGATTACGCCAAAGTTGATGAAAATCCGCTGTCCTTTATCTGAAATTGAATCTTTTAATTTTTGCAAGCTATTCATGATAATATTCAAAATATAATTATTTATAAATAAAGCTTGTAGTCTATATGAATTAATTTAAAAGTCTTGATATTATTAGTATATTATGAAAGGAATGATTAAACAAAATTCGAGTCCCTCTTTGCGCGGAACGCCCTAATATTAGACTTGGATTAGACGTATTAATTTATTTAATGGTCATAAAATTGGTTTTTATAAAAAAATTAAATAGACAAGGGGTTAAAAAAGCTCTAGCTCTTTCAATATTCAGCGGAACTTTACAGAAACAAATGAATATAAGTCTGCTTTTATAGTTTTATTTTTATAAATATTTACATCTCATATATTAAAATAGGAATAACAAAAACACCCTTTTGGTGTCGCAAGCCGTAAATTTGAGCTCTGTATTTAAATCTTTAGTGCCTATTACTTGTGACGGAAAATATAAATGTTATAGAAACGATTATAATCAGTAAATATAATTTATTATCAATTAATAATGCGCTCTCAAAATCTTATTTGCAAAATAAGAGTTACCAGCATCAGAGAGTGAGATCTTATTCAAAGTCGTCTTACCCTCATAAACATTGAAAATCAACAAAAATGCATTATCTCGTTCCAAAGAACCTAAATTCGAAATTTTGTATAATGAAGTTAACATGATTTTCGTGTCTTTATTTTTAGTGAGACCCAAAGCCTTGCTTAAAACTGGTATAAAATCTTCCAAATTTTGTTTCAATACTTCAAGATTTGAATGATTAACAATTATTTGACAAAGTACAATAATGGATAAATATCTTTCCTCTGATAACATCTAGTTTAAACTTTTGTTCAAAGGTTTTAATAAACCCGACTGCTTGATGTTATCTACAAATCTACTTGGTTTGGTGCTTAAATTTCCTACAAGCTTTATAACTTCGGTTCTCAGTTCTAAATTTTCGGACTTCATTAAATCTATCAAATAAGCTACATGTATATTCTTTAATAGCTCATCACTCAATTCTGAGTAGGAAAGAAAAAGAGACGATAGTAATTTCAAAATGGCGATTTGAGTTTTGGCTTTTCTTTTTAACAGCTGTATTCCTAGCTTTCTAATAAATACACTATTTATCAAATGTAAACCTTCTGCTTTTCTTTTCTCTATCAATTTTCCAGCCAATTTAACAAGATCACAGATGATATAGTCATTGTCCAAGTCTATCAAATTCCTAAGCAAAGGAAGAAAGGGCCTGATATATAAAGAATACACGTCATTAAATTCTTTACATAATTTGTAAATTGAAGCCATGACTGATGTCAATAATAACAATTCAAATGTATCATGAAATCTCGCATCACTATTTTTGACCACAGAAAAAGATTCATAATATTCATCGTAATGTAATCCTGTGCCATACAAAGTATATTCGGAGATGCTCTTATCAATAGATTGTAAGGTTTCTTTTTTATATCTTTCTTGAGTCTCTAAATCCAAAGTACTTGTTGCCATTGCTTGGATAAATAAAAATAGCCCGCCCATTGTAAAAACCGTATCTAAAACCAGAAAATTGATGCCATAAGTAAGTTAATATAGAACACGCTTTTGATTTATATTTTGCTGTTTCATAGTCTAATACTCTTATACAGATTTCTATTATATTCTTTTCTAATAAAACTTTTAAATTGTCGCAACAATTCTTAGAGATAATTTCAAAAACTACAAATCCTGTATACTAAAATTATAATATTTTATAATTTACTTTTATATATATTTATCTTGTTTGATCAAATTCAATATAATCGGTATTAGACCTTCTTTCACTAATTGATTTACTTCTTGTTTGATCGATTCAGTATTTCGAAGTTTCTTAATTTCATCTAAAGTTTGTTCTGCATTATCGATATTTATGTTTTTTATTAATATATTCAAAGTTTTCTTCTAAATATCAATAGAAATATATGTACTTCGGGTAGTATATTTTCACCCAACATTTGTTTTGAGTTAAAAATCAGAATTTGGATGAATGCTGTACGCGTGGTTTGGTTTATTTAAAAAAGTTATAGAATTATAAAATATTATAATAATATTTAAAATATTCTAATATTTTGATTTTTTTTATCTTGGTAACGCCAAGATCTGGTTCAAATATTAACTTTTTCTAAAAATACCAACCTTTATCAGCATCTGGAAGTAACTTAACATGTAATGAATGCACCTTTTTCTACCAAATATATATTTTATTACTAAGAAAATGTATTTAAATTCTAATATAAAATCGATTTTCCCAATCAAACATTTTTTTCAAAATGCAATGTCTCATCTGTCAAAAAGATTTACGGACGTAAAATCTGCTTTTAAAAAATCATTTTGTATCATGATTTAACTTCGTAAACTCGGAAAAAATAGGTGTATCCTTAAATGTTAATTAATTTGTGATATAACTACTAAATTTTGTAAAATTAATGAGGCAAGATTAACTTCTGATTTTCTAATAAAGCCGATTAGAACTTTTTGTCATTTGACTTATTTGAGTCCGATGAAATCATAAAAATGGCATAGTTCCGGGTTTGATTTCGATTACAAAGATCATACAAATTTTATCCAATTAGATTCAAATATTTATAGGAGATTCATTATTTTACAAAATCGGAGTTTCTTACTGCATTTGTAAATATTGGGGTTCATCTTTTTAGTTAAAAGAAGCATGTGGCATAAATATTGGGGTTAAATTAACAATGTGGCAAATAGACTATAATGAATTAGATAAATTTCATTTCCTAAATTTTTTTAAAAAATGAGTTAACATCTGGTTAGTAGTTTGAATAGATTGTAAAGAATTTTTATAATATTTTTGATGCATTTCTATTTTCTTGTGTTCTAATTGCATTTTCTCATCGTGATGTTGCTTGCTCTGCTCGTACCGTCTTTCTTCTAGTTCTATCATCTTTTGTTGAAAGTTCTTTTGTTCAGCTCGGTCTTCTTGAATCAACTTTGCCAATTTTTCAATCTCGCTTAAAGGAGTAGCAAAACTGGACTCGGAGCTATTAGTTAGAGAAGGAACCACAGTAACTTGATTCATCTCGCTCAAAGTCAAAATCCTAGGCAATTTGTTGTTTTCGTTCATATTGGAACTGTTCTTTTGATTCATCCAAATAGGATTCTTACAACTGTTCTGGATGTCGATTTGCAACAGTATTTTCTCTAAAAACTGAAGCTCGAAGTAAAAGTCGTTATTCGAGCAACCTTTTTGCAAAAAATTGTTGTCCTATAATTTGTACTTGTATACAATCGCGTCGAATCTTTCTTTGCATCTCCGAGGCTTCGCTTTGCATTTGCATACTTCGTTCATCTCTTTAGATATCTTGTTCCACAGCTCAGACTTTGGACCATAAGAGCTAAGATGAGGGCTATGCTTCGATACAGAATTCAACAACTCCAAATCTTCTTGAGGAGAGAATCTATATTGAGTCTTATTTTTCTTAGTGGGATTATCATCACTCAAACTGTCTTCTAGAGAAATCTTGGTTTCCATTATGCTAAAAATCAAGAAAACTTGTTTCTTAAATACTTTGAGGTTTTTAATTTTGTGTTTTTTAGGATTTGGTAAATTTTGCTTTCACTAATAAATCGGTTGATCTTGATGGAGGTCGATTATTGTAGGGGGTTAATATCACCCTGATTAGTTAATCTTTTATTAGCATCGCGCTTCCTTTTTTGTTTCTGTTTAAATTCCCAAATTCTACCTTTATACCATCAATCACGTAAGCTCGGCGACTGAATCAAAGATTTTTTAGAATAAATGCAGCACATGATTGTTTTTGGATATTTTTCAACAAATGCTCATGTATGATTGTGTTTATTAACATTTGGTACCATTTTCCCTATATTCTTTCTTGTTCTTTTTGTTTAATTCTAAATTGTTTGGGTTCGAGTATTTTGTACACTGCCCGTCAAAAGTGAGTAAGTGTTTGGAAAATTCGAACTTAAATGGTAATTCATGAATGAGTAAGACTTCAAGCAAGCCAATACTCATATAATAAATAGATACAGCCTTTGTCTATAACATATCAAAATATTATAATTATCTTTTAAATGTTGATAGAAATATGATTACTCAAAGTTGAAAGTAGGTGATTCAGTGTTTTGACGAATTTTTCAAATTTACAAAATTTTCATTCTAGAACATTCTAAAATACCGCAAAATTTTTCATTTTTATTTCAAATCCTTAGCAGAAAGTATTAAGGCTTATTTAAATGACAAGAAGAACATTGAAGAAAATTGAAACAAGAATGAACGAACTTGCTTTAAATGGAAAATCTTCAAGAAAAATAGCTGAAATTGTTAGAGTTTCACAAACAACAGTGTCCAGAGTAATAAATAGAGTTGAAAAAATACTCCAGAGCCTATAATAGGTCGTCCTCGGGTCTTGGATAAGTATGATGAAAAATATATTGGAAGATTAGCAACAAGTGGTAAATGCTCCACTCTACAGAAATACAGCGAGAACTCAAGACCTATGCAGGGATATCCACCTCTTCGAGTACTATACTGCGTATATTAAAACGTAGCAACATCGTACCTAGATACAAAAAGAAAGGCCCATAATTGAAAAAATCTCATCGCCGAGTAAGATCAGAATTTGAAAAAACAAACAGAAATTTGGAAAATAAGGACTGAGATATGGTTATATGGTCAGATGAGACTAAAGTAAATGTAGAGGGATCTGATGGACGTGATAGAACTTTCAGAAAAATCTAGGAACCACTCAGAGATCACAATATTACTCAATCAATAAAATTCGGTGGTGGATCGATTATGGTTTGGAGATGTATGCTTTTATCAGGTGTTGGGTATCTTTGTAGAATTGATTGCAGTGTTGATGCTGAGTTATATGTGAGTATTCTGGATGACGAGCTAATGTATACATTTGACTTGTATGGCTTGGTCAAATCTAAAATAGTCTTTCAAAATGACAATGCGTCCTCTCATACCGCTTCAAGTATAAAAAATGGTTCAAAAGAAACGAAATAAAGGTAATGAGATGGCCTGCACAATCTCCTGACCTTAACCCAATTGTGCATCTATGGGATCATATGAAAAGAGAGCTAAAAATTCGACCACTATGCAAAGACAGCTAAAAATTCGACCACTATGCAAAGACAAAGATGGACGTTGGGAGAGAATTCAAGATATATGGAACAATATTTCATCTGAAGTATGTCTTGAGCTTTTTAGGTAAAAGCCTAGAAGACTCGAACAGATCAGAAAAACCAAGGACGGGCAAACAATCTATTGCTTTTTCATTTTTTTAAAAATTCGTCAAAACACAGAATCACCTACTTTCAACTTTGAGTAATCATATCTCTATCAATATTTAAAAGATATCTATAATATTTTGATATGTTATAGACAAAGGCTGTATCTATTTACCATATGAGTATTGGCTTGCTCGAATTCATACTCATTCATGAATTACCATTTAAGTTCGAATTCTCCAAACACTTACTCACTTTTGACGGGCAGTGTATAATATGTGATGAAAAAAAGCCAACTTTTTAAAATGGCAATATTTTTCAAGATAAAATCATTTTGGTGAAAATTTAAATATAAAAAACACATTATTAAAAAACAAATTTATTCAAAATCTTTCTTTTTTTTAATCTACTTTCTTTCTTGATCTTGAGAGGTAAGTTTTTCATCAACTCAAAAATTTAGAAAAATCCAACTTTCTAAGTAAATATCTTATTCTATTTTTAAGGTGAGAAGTAGATTTAAACACTCTTCCGCCCTTATTGTATTTATTTTAAGATATGCCAATAGTTTTTCTATTGGCCTTAAAGTTGGGTAATTAGGAGGATTATGTTTTTTGGTAGGAGATTGATTTTCATTAAATTTAATTCATTTTGAGTATCCTTTGAGTAATGAGAGGAGGCTAGATCAGACCAAAATAGTACATTATCACGATATTGCTATCCATTAAGGAAGCTTTCCAATTTTGGAAGCATTTACTTATGAAAATTTTGCTGTTTATTGCCGTATTAGCTTTAAAAAATACAGGTGCCAATTTTCCTTTTTCGGAAATGGCAAGCTACATCATTACCTTACTTGTATACTTTGATTTTTCAACAAATTTACTAGAATTGGTTAATTTGGATTCATTTTCTTCATAATGATGCTTATCACACCAATTTTGACTTTCTAAGCTAAAATAGCATTCATCATCAATAATTATAGTTTGGCTGTTTTCATTTTGTTGAATTTTGGTTGAAAACTCTTTAAGTCTTCTTTTTTGGGTAATTCTTTGGCTTGTAGATACATTTGGTATCGTTTTTTCGCCTTTTTTTACTATTCCAACCTCCTTTAAGTACTTTTTAACCGTTGATTTGTCACAATCTGCCTTTTTTCCTAGATACCTGTAGCATTTAAAGTCATTATTGACGATCTTTTTTCTTAAAATTTCAACTTCATTTTTTGGTTTTTTGGTCTTTCGATCACTTCTTGCGCACTATTTGGTCCCATATTATTAGTGAACCTTTTATAGATTCTGTAAATTGTGTGTCTTTTATAGTCAAACATATTCAAACCTTTTCAAGCTTCCGACTTTTTTATTTCAGGATTTTATTCTAAAAATAACAAAATTGATTTTCTGATATTGAAATTTGATCCGAAATTCTTGTTCATATTATGAAATAAATAATTCAAAACCCTATTTATAATAAAATTTAAACACATTTTAATATATTAAAATGATTATGGATTCAATATTTAGTATTTTAACCTTTTTTCTATAAGAGTAAAAATTGTTGCATTTTTTATCACCATATATTATTTTAGGAGCTCTCATTCATCCTTGTATTTTGTTAGATATAAACACATCTACAGTCTTAAATTTAGAGATTTAAAAATAGACCATATACCCTTCTATTCAAGGCCTAAGAAGAAACCTCTCCACTTCTTTTTTAATAGTGAAGACGTTAAAAATTCTTTGAAGTAACTCCTCTTTGTTCTAAACATTTAAAATTAAGAACACTATAAACAAAGGAATTTTGAACAAGTATCTATAAATAGATTAAAAACAAAACTTTGATTCTATATCCGTGGCTTTTATTAGTCATCTATTATTATTTTGTTTAGAATTCATTGTTTATTCTATAGGTAAGACACAAGAATTTTATATACAGAGAGCTTATCAGATCAGGCAAGAATTACTACCAGAGATGATGTTCAACTTTTCATTCTAAATGTGAAATTTTTATAATGGAATTTATTAATGAAATTGTGCGTTTTAGTATCAGGCAGTTTAAATTAATCATCTAAAACGCTATACAGGGTGGCGCAAGTAAATTTGGACATTTTTCTAATAAAATAGAAATAACTCAATAACTTCTATAGATAAAAATATAACAAAAATTCATTTGTAACATTTAAATTCTAGTAATCTGTGCTTCCACTATTAGCATTTCTTGAATTCTTTTTGGAAAAGAACGACAGACATTTTTAATAGTGTTCTTATCAATCTCGCTCCAAGCCTTTTTAACTCTTTTGATTAATTCTTCCCTATTTCTTGGCCGAGGGTTTTTATGGATGGATTCTTTAAGAATAGTCCATACATGTTCTATTGGTTTCAAATCTGGGCTATTGCCTGTCCATTTTCCTTTGTTCCATACGGTTTGAAACTTTACTTCTAAAAGTCGCATATTATCTTTTGTTCCATAAATGGAGCTCCATGTTTAACAAAAGTCACTTTTCTTTTATTATAAATTACTTTTTGGTTCTTTAAAGCTTCTATATATAGGAATGATTTTGTCCTGGTAATATTTTCCTGTTACTTTTTGGTCTTTTTCAACATTATGTAATTTTGTTAAACCATTTGCACACACTCCCAGCCACCATAATAGAAAGTGGTTTTTTGGGCAAGGTGTTATTGGAACCTGACTTTTTTCGCTTTTATATTATAGATTATTCCATTTGTTTAATTGAGTATAAAGTTGAATATGAGATTCATCATTAAATAAGATATTATCAACTAAT
Organism: Holacanthella duospinosa; assembly: GCA_002738285.1. Taxonomy (NCBI): domain Eukaryota; kingdom Metazoa; phylum Arthropoda; class Collembola; order Poduromorpha; family Neanuridae; genus Holacanthella; species Holacanthella duospinosa. The sequence continues at coordinate 29,365 of NIPM01000653.1, forward strand.
TCTAGTGCTCTTGGGCCTTTAGTTAAAAATCCTGCATTTTCAACAATTTGACCAAACTTAATTCTATCATCGATATTTTTTTGACTTAAAAGTGGTTTATTTTGTCTTGAATAACCATATTTCTCCCAATTTGTTGATTTTCTATATCTTTGCACTGTTCTCCCACTTATAGATTTGTTACATTTTTGATAGCTTAAACTAGAATTCAACTTGGCAGCGCATTTTCTATCAGATTCTCTATGTTTTTCTTTCATATTAGGCTTTATGAATTTTTTAGTGTTTGCGCAAAGTTTTCCATTCCACAAGACCCTTTTTTTCTTTATCGTCTTGCCTTTTTTCTTCATATTGTAAACAGTTTTTCGAGAGCATTTTAGATGAGGTGATATTTCTTAGGGGACATTCCAGCTCCTAATAAACCTTTTATTCTTATTCTATTTTGATATTCAATAATTATATTTTAATTATCCATTTTGAAAAGTTAATTATTTTTAAAATATAAAAGTGGCTAAATAAATCTATTTTTTATTACCACCCATCACAAAAATTAGAGTGTCCAAATTTACTTGCGCCACCCTGTACAATTGGTTGAAAAGATGAAGTGAAAAATTCAACTTTGATTATAATTCTTTTCAGTGGAAAAAACTACATCAATCACTCAATAACGCTTAGATCTAAGCTCTTGATTCAATAAAATAACTCTGTATGATGGTGTTTGATAAAGCATTTTCTCAATTGACGCACACTTGTAAGAAAAATTAACTAGTTTAACCCAGGCATCGTGGTTTCTATATAAATCAGTAAGTATCTTGAATCTATTCGAAGTTTTCTAGGGTCTATTTGTCCCAATAAATATTGATCACATCTTGGCATCATAATGACATTATAATATTAACTCAAAGAATCGTATATATTTAAAGAGTTCAATTTAATAAAATAGCACTGTGTATAGAGTAATATGACGGCATTATGAGTTTGGATTATCAAAATCAGAAATTTTCAATTTTGAAATGTCCTCTCAAAGCGCCTACCCAATAGACCACAACAAGAAAGAACAAAAGACAGGATGTCCCATAGACCATGTCGAGTGTCTAAATGCACATACAGATATGCCCAATTTATTCAATCTACCCAATCTTGGCCAAACTGAAATTTTATCAACTTCAAGAGATCCTTCTTCGATACCTAAAGCCACAGGTAGTAAAGATGGGAAATGGGAATATCCATCACCACAACAATTTTATAACGCTTTGAAACGAAAAGGGTTTGATGATGATCCTCGTTTAGTTGATACGATGGTTGATGTACATAATTTTCTTAATGAAGGCGCTTGGAATCAAATATTGGAATGGGAGTCGAAGTATAAAAAGTAAAAGATTTTTTTCATAATATATAGTGAATGTGAAGAACCGAAATTGTTGAAATTTCAAGGCAGACCTACTGATTATAGTCCGAAATCTCGATATCATCATTTCGTAAACGGGTATCAACATCCTTAAATCATAATTCGGTATAGGACACCAAGACCATTTGATCGACATGATTGGACCGTTGATAGATGTGGGAAATTAGTCCGTTATGTCATTGATTATTATGAAGTCGAAACAGAGCCAGATCTTAAAGATGATGGTTTGATTAACTATTCCTTGGATATTAGACCGGCTTTAGATTCTTTTCAGGCAGTTAAGGATCGCTTATTTCATTGGTATCAAAATAAATAATAAAATTTAATCTTTTTTCCTCAAATTGATAAGCCATAATTATGATCATTGGTATTGGTACCGATATTATTCAGATTAGTCGAATAAGAAACGTTTTAAGTAAAAGTGAAATATATAGACAGAAATTTATATCAAGAATCTTGAGCTCCAAAGAACGTTCAAATTTGACAAAACTTCATCTCACCAATCATGACTTAACGACCTATTTAGCATCCAGGTAATAATCTCTTTAAAAATATGATTGTTTTGTTTAGATGGGCGTTGAAAGAAGCCTGTTACAAAGCTTTATATCCAAAATATAAATTAAGTTGGAAACAAATTGAAATCTCTAAATTACAAGAAGGTAGATTCCTCAAAAATTAAAGATTCTATATTCATGAATTTTATATAGCAAAGCCTGTTATTTCGGTCCCTCATATTCCATATTTCCAATGGGAATGCTCCATTTCCCATGAACAGGATTTGTTAATCGCATCTGTTATAATCCAACAAACCTTTTTTGGTAAAGCTAAAGAACTAATATATAAACTCTACAGTAACTTTATTATCTGAGGGATTTTGCTTTTATAAAATAATTTCTATTTTAATAAACTTAGAATTATATTATATATTTCAGCTCAATTAAGCATACAATGTCACATTGATGTAATCGTTGCATGTATTGTCTATTCAAATCCACACAAGTTCAGTTATCATGTAAAAAAGTTAAAAAAGAACTCAGTTATCATGTATTTCCAATCTTTTCTCAAGCAAAAAGCTCAACATCATGAAACTTCAAAAAATGCTACGAATAATCCAACGGAAAAGTATACACAGAATTAAGTCATTTGCATTAACACCGATCAATAAAATGCAATTAAGCTATTATAGTAATAAGAAAGAGGACAAAAAAGACGAAGAAATTAAACCTAAAAATGTTGACGAGAATAAGAAATCTGACAAAGAGGGTTTGTTTCTACCAAAAGGCTTCTTTAATAGAAAGAAGGATGATAGTCCGCCTAAGAGTTTCTCGGATATGTTGGAGGGCGAAATTGAGAAATTAGAAAAGAAATTAAAAGCCGAAAAAGTTGATACTAAAAACGCTAATGAAGAGAAGAAATCGAATCAACAGAAGAAACCCAATCAACAACATAGATCTAACCCTCCTAGAAATGATATGAAGAAAGAATTTGAGCTTAAGTTTTCTATGGACAATTTCATATCAGCATTAGCCATTTCAATTATCTTATACTCCTTATTAAGTCATAATATAAGTGGTAGGGAAATCAGTTGGCAAGAATTCCAAACTGAATACCTCGAGAAAGGGCTAATTACCGAATTAGAAGTCTTTAACAAACAACGAGTGAATGTGAAATTAAACACCGGCGAATCAGGGTTACATTTTGATATTGGTAGTGTAGAGTCGTTTGAACATAAACTTGAAGAATTGCAGAAATCAATAGGCATACCAAGACAACAATACATCCCAATCATGTACACTAAAAGTTTATTTATCACCGATCTCTTAATTACATTAGCGCCAACTATGTTTATTATGGGTGTGTTGTATTATATTACTAAAAAAGCGTCATCCGGAGCATCCGGTCTCGGGGGAAGTGGGGGTTTATTTGGAGTTGGTAAAAGTAAAGCGAAATTGTTCAATCAAGAAACTTCGGTCAAGATCAAATTCAAAGATGTCGCTGGAATGGATGAAGCGAAAGAGGAAATTATGGAATTCGTCAAGTTTTTGAAACACCCTGAAATGTATCTTAAGCTAGGCGCTAAAATACCGCGTGGAGCAATCTTATCAGGACCGCCTGGTACAGGAAAAACATTGTTGGCTAAAGCTACTGCGGGAGAAGCAGGCGTGCCATTTCTCTCTGTATCAGGATCCGAATTTGTTGAAATGTTTGTGGGAGTTGGCGCATCACGTGTCAGGGATTTGTTTGCAACGGCGAAAAAGATGGCACCTTCCATCATCTTTGTTGATGAAATTGATGCGATTGGCAGATCAAGATCAAAAGGGAATTTGGGTAGATCGAATGATGAAAGAGAAACCACTTTGAATCAGTTATTGGTGGAAATGGATGGCTTTGATACAAATGCCCATGTGGTTGTTCTAGCTGGTACAAATCGGCCTGATGTTCTCGATTCAGCCTTAGTCAGGCCAGGGAGATTCGATCGTCATATTGCGATTGATAAGCCGGATATTTCAGGCAGATGTGAAATATTTATGGTCCATCTTAATCCTATCAAGACTAACGAAAACAAAGAAGAAATCTCGAAAAAGATGGCAGCCTTGACGCCGGGATTTTCAGGCGCGGATATCGCAAATGTTTGTAATGAAGCCGCTTTGATTGCTGCTCGTTTTAAGGCTGATCACGTGCAATGGAAGCATTTCGAACAATCTATCGAACGAGTTATAGCAGGCATGGAGCGTAAATCACGTGTTTTGAGTCCCGAAGAAAAACGAATTGTTGCATATCACGAAGCAGGTCATGCAGTATCAGGTTGGTTCCTTAGACATGCCGATCCGTTATTGAAAGTGTCGATTATTCCTCGAGGCGTAGCTGCTTTAGGATATGCGCAGTATTTGCCTAAAGATCAATACTTGCACTCTGAACTTCAGCTGTTGGATCGTATGTGCATGATGTTGGGTGGCAGAGTTGCGGAACATTTGTTTTTTGATACAGTAACAACCGGCGCCCAGGATGACCTTTCTAAAGTCACCAAGTTGGCTTACGCAATTGTTACGGTGTATGGTATGAATTCCAAAGTGGGAAAAGTCTGCTTTCATACCCCTGGCGAAGAACAAGGATTCACAAAGCCTTATTCCGAAAATACAGCCACCATGATTGACACTGAAGTTCGTTCATTGATTGATAAGGCGTTTGAAACTACGAAAAACTTGTTGACAGAAAAAAAGGAGCAATTGATTTTGATTGCAGAGAGATTATTGGTTAAAGAAGTCCTTAACAGACAGGATATTATTGATTTATTAGGTCCTAGACCGTTTAAAGAGAAGATTCTGTATGAGGATTATGTGTTGGGCAATCATTCAGAAAAGGCTACTTAAATTAAAAACTTATTCTTATACTTATATATGCGTTTATTTATAAAAATCGTCTAATTTTTGATTTGGAACTTGGAAGACCACGAGAGACGGCCGCCCGGAAGTGTCGTATATTTCAGGAAATAAGGCCCCGATTTTACATGAGGAACTTTGAAATGAGCAATGCCTCTGTTTCTAGCTTTCATCATACCCAAGCTCTTCACTGGGTTTGGGCTGGAAGGTGTCATCAAATCAACCTTAATTTTCTGCACTTGTCTCAACTTCAGATCACCTTTATTTTCTTGATATTCATATTTTACACTAGCCACGGTGCCGGCTTTCCAAGTTACAGAAGTGTATGGGTTTAAAGTATAAATGTTACAGCTAATAGCGCTTAATAATACACTCAATTTCATGTTTTATTGTTATGTTGTTTTCAATGCTCATTTATATTTAATAAGTTTATGCGGCTCTCATTGCCTCTAATTTCTTGCATTGCTTATGCAAACTGAGAAAGCCAAGAGAATGTCATAGTAAAAGAACTGGATCCAAGAAATACCACTATTAAATGCAAAGGGAATGATAATAAACCACACATTTCGTCATATCCTAAATCGACAATTTTCTTTCAACTTATATTCTTTGGTTGCATAAAAACTATAAATTTATTCAATCGGTGCATCATGCTGCACCTATTGAATAAATTTAATTAAAAATATGAGATTATGTGCATATTATTTAACATTTATTGCATTTTTAATAAATTAGTACACGTAGATTTGTATTTTTTGAAAAGCTGATATCATAACACCTCTTAGTTCTTAACAGAAATTAATCGACAAATTATATTCATTTTTTATATTTATACATCTTTTTCGCTTTATTAATTGTAAAATTGTGCTACATATAAAAACATTATTCAATCCCAGAGATGGCAATAAAGACAATATCGTGTAATACAATGAAAACTTTTCAAAAACAACCCTGTTTTCATAAAGAAAAAATACAACGTATTTGTTATTCCATATTAGGGACGTGGAAATCCCATATTTTCAGTATTCTAAAACTACAGAGTCGATTTACATAAAACGATAATCAAAAGTCAATTAATAATAGCAACCTTTAAATAGCCTCTATTTATCGAGCCTCATTATATACAAAACATAATATTAGGGCGTTCCGAGCAAAGAGGCAGTCGGAAAACTTTAAATAAAATATTTACTTCCTCTGGTTCGAAATGATTGTCCCATTCACAGACTTTTGCTAGGATTATTGGCTTTACCTTTTGTTCTCTGGATAGAATTTGCTTTGCACTACAAAATGCTTTTTTTCCGTCAAAAACCAGTGGATACAAGCTAAGAAATTGGTGAGCGAATCAAAGCAGTTGGCGGATTGATTTTTAGAGTCAACCGTGCTACTGATGTCAGAGAACGTTCATTCCATAACGCAACCAACAAAGAAGAGCTGCTTATGAAATGATATTATCGCCGTTACAAAATGGGAGACCCCAAAAGGGTGCATTTTTAGAAGTCGCAGAAGGTCCACTGGAAGACAATTTGGCGATGAGGAAGTCTTCTTTACCTATTTTTCAATCTCATAGCAACTAATCTTGTAGATTTATTACAACCAATCTTCCATTACCGGACAAATAGGAGAACCATCCAAACAGGACAATTATTTCGGACCATGGGAGTACTATAAGAGATATAAAGTTGAAAATTAGTATGTTTATAGATATGAACCTTCTGCATCTATTACACTTCTCCATCTTTCGGGTAACTTCTAGATACCATTCATATAACCTTTAGCATTAAGCTCCTGAATTGCACTTTCTAGCTGAATTTCTAGTTCATGCCAATCATCATAAATGTTTTCCTTTAACTTCCTCTTTAATTTCCCAAAACAATTGAAATCAGGTGAGTTAATATCAGGGCTATAGGGAAGATGATCCCAAACCCGAATATTTTCATCAATAGAATATTGCTTTATAAGATTTGATTTATTTGGCTTAGCATTATCATGTAATATTATAGGCACCTTGAATTTCTTATCAGGTAACAATTTGTCTAATAATTGATTAGGAAGCTTTTATAGACATCTGAAGTTACTGTCTCTTTAGGAGCACAGAACTTCCAATAAGCAACACCTTGAAAATCCATTGCTAATATTAGCATTCTCTTTCTTTCATATTTAGATTGAAGTACAAATTCAGGTGGGTCTTCATTCTTATTTCTCTAAAAGCTAATCTGGCATATTGGGGTTGAATGTATAAAGACACCCAAGTTTCATCTATTGCCAAAGTTCGATTAATTAAGTTATTTTGTCTCGATAAGAGTTGCATATTGTTTTTACATGCTAACACTCTATGCTCTCTTTGTTCATCCGTGAGAAAATGAGGTACCCATTTACTTAATAATTTTTTCATTTATAAATCTTCTGTTAAATATCGAAATACTGTTGATTTACTACAATTTAGTCTTATGGAAAGTTCGAGGCAAGACCATGTTCTAGTTTGGGCCAACAATTCTTTAATTTTATCTATTACATTTTCTTTTTTCGAGATATCACTTGTATCACCTCCTCTGTTATCTTCGACCACATTGTAGTCGATCTTAAGCTTATTAACTAAATTCTTGACTGTATTAGTTTATAGCACTATTTCCAACTAATTCAACCAATTCTTTATGAATTATCCCAGAACTGTGTCCCAGGATTATGCCAAATTTGATGAAAATCCGCTGTTCTTTATCTGAAATTGAATCTTTTAATTTTTGCAAGCTATTCATGATAATATTCAAAATACAATTATTTATAAATAAAGCTTGTAGTCTATATAAATTACTTTAAAAGCCTTGATATTATTAAAGGAATGATTAAACAAAATTTGAGTGCCTCTTTGCGCGGAACGCCCCAATATACCGATCAAATTCGAGTTTTTTGACCTGAAAATGTAAAAAAAGCAACAGACTTAGATCTAAGCATACCTTTTTAACAGGAAAATCCAAATAGCAGTTCCATAAAATGTTGATTTGTTGAATTTATTTTGATTCTTTTATCAAAGATATATTAGAAATTGATATAAATAGTCAGCGAAACCTCTCTAATAACTTCAAATGAAAATTAACATTTTGCAATTCCTAAGCATTAATGCGCTTTTAAAAACAAGTGACCTCAAGTTACGATCAATGTGAGACCGCAACATCTTGTTGATTCGAAATCGAGGTTTTTCAAACGTCTTGATAATGTTAAAGCAATTGATCCTAAGCTATCTAAAGTAAGGAAGTAGTAATTACGAATTCTCGATTTAAATTAATCAAAGATGATTCGATTAAACAAGATTTCATAGATTGTTTTGTAGCGGATAATTGCCCATACTTATTTGAAGATGTTCAAGGCTTAGAACTGTACGATTTGTTTTTCTATGGAAAAATCCTAAAACTATAAAAGCTAGATTTCTGTGTTTGGATAGCCAAATCGTCCCAATTAGTTCAAGATTTCAATTAGATAAATGCATTTCTGCTCATAAATATATTGATGCGCCTCTTAATTAACGTGGTTATCCTTTTAAGAGAAAGGATAACTTGAATGATATCGCTTGGATGCATATAGATAAGAGTATTTTGGAATTTAGGTTCATTTTGCCTAACTTTAATCTAAGTGTGCCTGCTGGTGCTAAAATTTCTATTTCTCGTCAAGATATTAAAATGAAAGATCATGATTGAAACCTGATCGCATTTGTCGTACGACAACCAGCAGTGTTTAAGGATGTGAATACTGTTCCAGGAGTGAGTCATATGATTACACACATACGGATATTAAGTTATCCGAATAAGCATAAATAGCTTAACATTTTTATTAAATTACGTTTGTTCTTAATCACATCTTGCATAATACAACTATCAAACATGATAATACGGAAATGAAGTTTGAACTTAATTCATTGAGACATCGAAAGCTGAAATTGCGCACTAATAGAAAAACATACTGTTTCCGATAGTTTAAATAGGACATCCAAGACCAAAAAAATTACTATAATTCGGTTGATTTTGTAGGCAACGATTTACAGTAGCGTTCACGTGTTCCGTCCGACGAGTTTTTTAAATGCAACTAATTTATTAATATAAAAAATCAAAAAAATATATTAATAAATTATAATCTTATTAAAAATACATATTGTGATTAGATTCTAATTAATTTAGCTCTTTTAATTTTTAATATAACTCAACTTTTAAAAATTAAGGAGTTCAAGTGTTTCCGGTCGAAAAGTTTAAATTTCGAATTAATATGGTTAAAATATAAATATATACATATAAACTCTTTTAATTGATTGGTCTTAGTAAAAAATTTTGAAAAATGAAAAAGGGTCCAGATACTTCGATATCTATTCGAAAATTAATCATAAAAAAAGCTCAGGAGGGGGCATCGTATCAAGAAATATCAAATCAAGTTTGTGTGCCCAAATCAACTGTTGGAGACACTGTGAGAAAATGGAAGAAGGAAGATGGTATTTATGGTTCATATAATGGTGGAGGGCCCCGAAAAAAAACAAAAAGGCAAGATAAAATAATAGCGAAAAAATCTGTCATCGATCCAAGAAAAACTACGAAAGAGATATCAAAAGAAATGACAAGTGAATACGGTCTAATTATCAGTGATTCCCAATAAAAAGAAAGCTTAGAGATGCAGGACTCAATGCAAGAGTTCTTCTAAAGAAACCTTATATCAGTAAGAAGAATAGACTAGAAAGATTAAAATTTGCTAGAGATCATGAGGCCTGGGATATTAATGATTGGAAAAAGGTGCTTTGGAGCGATGAATCTAAATTTAATTTGTTTGGAAATGACAATAGAAGCTATGTTCGACGACCTGACTGTCAAATATTTAATCCTCGATATCAAAAACCCACTCTAAAACACGGTGGTGGGTCTGTCATGGTTTGGGACTCATTTCATTATAGTGGAGTTAGCCCTCTTATAAATATTGATGGAACTATGGATAAGTGGATATATAAGTATATTTTAATAGATTTTATGCTTCCTTACGCAAATAATAATATGCCACATGGATGGATATATCAACAAGATAACTATCCGAAACATACTTCTGGACTAGTCAAAGATTGGTTAGATGAAAATGTTCAAGTTTTAAAGTGGCCTAGCCAATCCCCGGATTTAAATCCGATAGAGAATCTTTGGAACGAGATTGGCAAGAAAGTTGGCCAAAAAACACTCATCTAAAGAAGATCTTTTAGGAAATCTATTGACTGGATGGAATAATGTTTCAAAAAAAGCATTGGAGGATCTAGTAAGTTCTATGTCAAGAAGATACTCCGCAGTAATAAAAGCAAAGGGATTTGCAACAAAATATTAAAATTAAACTTTATTCTTTATTTTATTTCAATAAAACTTAAATCGAGCGAAAGCACTTGAACGCATTGATTTTTTTTGAATCAATATATAATAGAAAACAAAAAACCTAAATAATTTAAACTTCTTCATAATACATATATATTATAGTATTATAATTTATTAACACAATTTTTTAAAAAAAATCGATTAATAAATTAAATTCATTTAAAAAACTCATCGGTCAGAAGCACGTGAACGCTACTTATGTCTTTCAACAACATTATTGATGACAGTCCCATTCAAATCATCAATTTGGCTAATTGTCAACCTGGAATACAGATTCAAGAGTAAGGAGAAGAAGCTAGAAATATTAAATGTTTTCATAAAGAATTCAAGCAATTCCATCATTACATTATACCGGATCAAATCAATAGAGATAAAGCTCATTTAATTTCAAGTTGGCAGTTTCATGCTTTCCTAATCATATTTTGAAATCGAGGAATTTTGTTTATGGATTGTTTGTTCATTTGCACGTATTTATTGAGAAGGCTCCGAATGTGATGCAATTGAATTGCACTAACTTGTCTCATTTACAACGAATTCATTTGGTAAATTATCCGAAATTATTTCCTAATTGCACATCTTATTACAATGAGATTAAAGAATGTCTTTTACCTTCTGATATGGTGAGCAATTCCCACAGAATTGAGGTGTTATTTGATGACGGACATTCTGTAGTTGATGGTAGAGAGCATTTAAAAATTCCTGGTTGGGGTCACTTGCCCTCTTAAACGGCTTTTAGGGTTTTTGAAATAAATTCCCTTTTTTAACCATTCTAGCACAAGCATTTCGATTTGTTTTTCAACAAAAGTTTTCATCAATGCTAAAGAAAATAGACAGAGAACTCTATATTAAGTTGATTATTTAGATGCACCTATTCATACACTTTTCATAATATAAGTTGTATTTTGTTTTTTATAGATTAAGAATTAAGCTCACGATTTCAGTTGTGATATAAATATTAAAGTAGAAATAAATATTAAGAAGTTGATGTGTCCGAGTGGTCTAAGGTGGGTGGTTTAAGTTTCCCTATCTTCGGAGGCGTGAGTTCGAGCCTCACCGTTAGCATACAAAGTCATCCGTTTTTATCTCGTTAAAAATAAAATAAATCGATTTATACTTAGTCATAGATTTCATATTAAATATATTTAATTTTGTTCATAAAAATCTACTAATATTTTTTTTTTATAAATTTTTTATGCATTTTAATAATTTATGATGCTCGAATCTCTGGTACAGGGAATTGTCTCCTTTAAATATTTAAGGATACAAATTCAATCTAATAAGTTAATTTAATATTAATATTAATTATTAAATACTTTGCATTTTCCATTTTGTTGATCCATATCTGGCCGTCAATGATTTGCTAAAAACTAGGAATCTCAATCAAAACAAAAACAAACAGCTCGATAATAAGTTATAAATGGTAGATTTATGTCTATTTAATCGAACCTTTTACATAATAAAACCAGTTGAATGTTTATAATATATAATCAACTGATCAGATCATTAATTTGCCGAATCGTAATCTTGCTAGGAATGAGTCATCTGATCAAAGTGTTTAGAATAAAATAGAAAGAAACGACCACAAACATACATAATAAATTAAATTTATTTTTAAACTTGTTACCCATTTACAGAGATCATGGAAATAAGTAAAATAGTTGATGAAACTTTGTAAACGTAATAATTTAATAGAAAAGAGAGAAATACAAATTACAGCTAATCAAGATCACATTTACGACACTTAAGTATTGTATTTCCATTCTTTCCACCCAACTCATTCTTCAATGGAATGTAATAGCATTTTTGACAAAATACCTTGATTTTCTTGTATCTAAGATATAAATAATAAGGGAAAACCTTAAACCACAAGAATTGCACAATAAAAGGTTGTGATCCCAACCTGGCCTCCAACATGGAGTAGATTTAGTACCACAAGATTGACAAGTTTTCTTACTTTCTCCATTAGTATCCATAAAGAGCATTTTCTTCTTTTTTACCACCTTCTTCTTCCCTTTACTCTCCTCACCACTAGTATCAAGCATCAAATCCTTGATCTCCTCTTCTCTAGCCGGCTTCAAGATAGGAATGGACCTCGGTCTGTAGAGATGGCCCAAAAGCAATGGATAGGACAAGATAGTAGGAGAAGTATTAAGATCAAAGGGGATCCTCAATATAACTCCAGGTAGCAGAGTGTGGTCGCGTTGGGGGCTTTTGTATGCTTTGGATTTCCTCATACGTTTTCTGATTTGAAATTTTTAAGGGTGATTTTTCACCCTTTTATACCTAAATTACTTACCCGTTGATTTCTAGAAAATAAGCAAATTGCTAAGTCATAATCATGAGAACAATAATAAATAGTGCTACGCTTCAAACATGGTTATTAGCTATAAAGGATACTTTTGATCCGTTATTCCCCTTAAATATCGCTTAATTAATTAATGATCAGAAAGCAATAAAAAACCAAACACCAAGTTTCATTTATGCAAATGGCTCCCTCAAACAAACACCAATGATAAAAAAGTAATTAGAACAATGAATCTAAGTGCTCATGATGAGGTGTTTGAATTAATTTGGTTAAATTAATTGCTAAGTGTATGCCAAGTTTATTAAGCTATGTTATACAAAGATCTATTTATTACACGCAAATCTGCTACCGTTTTTATCATAAGTTTCAGTCTAATTTTCATTTTATTAACTTATTTGATGATAATTGTTGGACTTCAGGAGTTAAGGATCAGGCTATTGGCAATTGGTTAACGCTTCAAATTGACTAAGATCAGAAGAAACTTTGTGATTAGAAACAAGATAATCATAAAAGATCTAATTAATTTGCTGACTTCATAGAAATGCTCTAATTTTCTATGTTTCTGAAAAATAGAACTTCTTTTTATCCAATTTAGAATTTTAAATTTTTCTGATTAAAGTATTTTCTAACCAAAGTACTTAACTACAGAAAGAAATAGGTTTTATCCTCTTGATGAAGACCTTCAAAAAATCGGACTTTTAACATTTAATCAGCCTTGAATATCCTTTTTATTCTGATCAAAGGAGATCATAAGTTAAAATCCATGAATAATAATATAACATCATTATCAATAATACACTTAGTATTAACCATGTTTAAGCAAATCTTGTAGCTTAGCGCAGTTAGATCGACATCTTTGTTTTGTAAAATTGTTTTTTATTTTACTATTTATAGAAAGTTTTTACTTATTCTGCAATAATTTTATATAAATAAAGTTATAAACATTTACATTTGGAAGAAAACTTTTGAAAACATAATTTTTTGGTTGAAATAAAATATCATTTGGTTGAAATATACGTAGAAAATTTTCATTTTTATCAACCAAAATAGCTTTTTATATAATTATTAAAACTTTTCAACCATAATTCTTCAAGAATTTACTCATTTTATCATCCAAATACATTATAATTCTTTCAAAAAATTTCTTCCATATGGCACAATATTTGGCAATTTATTTTTGAAGTCTCGGTTATAATTCTAGAATATTAATGCATCATAGTGAAAATAGGATGAGGAAGCAACTAAAATGAAAGAAATATAGCTAAGAGTTATTTTATGGATAGTAAATTTGATAAATACATAAATTTATTTTTATTCTTACTATTTTATGCATTCAAGAAACTAAAATTCCTCGACCAATTAGAATTTCAAATAGAACTTTTGCAAAAAATGAATTGGATTATAAACATAAATACAATTTTATACAAGAAAATATTTATTTCTTAAAATTTATTGGATTTGTTTTGATGTTTTTCCAGTTAATTCTCAGTCTTATAAATAGGATTGAATTAAATTGATGTGAAAAAATGAATGAGAATCTAGGCCAAACTTTATCAAAAAAAAATAATGGTCTTATGGCTTGCTATTATTCTTATTCGATAAAGGTGAGTGGAGTCTATAAGGAATTGAAAGCAAAAAACCATAAATCATGTTTTATTAATCAAAATATACATAAAATATTGAAAGCTAGAGTCAGATAGTTAGAATGTGGATTATTTAGGAGTACTTATATATGGCTTAGTACTACCTATTTAATCTTACTCCTTATACTGTTTTTAAACCTGTTTTCATTTATACATAAAATAAAAATTATCTTTAAATTTTAAATTTATTTGTTTTTATTTTTCAAAAAGAATAGGATGAATGTGCCTAATTGTGATCGGAAATTGCATTGGTTCACTTAAACTAAATAAATAATACAAAATGTAAATTTATATTTATAACAAGTTTATAATATATTTATTTTGACTATTTAATTTATATAAAATCAATAAGCTTATAAAAACGTTATGTTTTTTTGCCTTTAAAAGCTACACTTTTGCCACATTTGTAATATGGAATTCCTAATTTTGATAGTCCCGACTCCTAATAGTGATAATTATAATTTTATTATTAAAAAGGAATATTAAAGCAAAAAGCAAAATATAAAATTTATTAACATATTTTCCTGACCTTTTTTAGTGGACTTTTTAAGAGGTTTCGGATTTGATTCAAAAATTGTTCAGTAGTAATGATTTCAGATTCTTTTTTTCATTCTTGCTACAAATGGTGCTATTGTTTTCATCAAAATATTCTCAAAGTTAGTAATAGAATTACAATTTTCCAAATTATTAAATATTGTGGAACAATTGCTCATATCGAAGTAGTTTTTCTGGATCATTTTGATATCTTATTTCTGCTTACAGGAAAACTTAAAGAACTGTCATATGACACTTTAAGTCCTTTTATTAAATAATTGGTTGATTAATAATTTAATTGAGTTAAGCAAAAAGGGAATAAAGTGCCATATTAACTGAATATAAATTTTAAATCAAATAAATGTTTCACAATTAGGAAATGCAGATATTCACAATTACGCACTTCTGCATGAAAATTCATGCAGAATTTCACAAATTATAACTGATTATCTATTTATTATTTTACAATTTAGATTTTTATAATCCATTAACAGATAATTTAAGATTATATTTATAAATAATTTTTCTATTAGACAGATCGAGTAATTTTAATCATTACATGTCTGCTTCGAATCTGTTTAGCCATAGAACTTTAAAAATAAATTAAATAAATAAAAATCAAATATTATAAACTTGATAAATATTTCTAACGATAGCAGATAATTTCTTTCTACTTTAATAATTAAGTTATTGATAAGAATAAAATCGGCCATCACAATTAGGCACATGGACCCTAGAAACATCTTTCGAAAAATTTTTGCCAATTTGAAATCATTGAAATTTGGAAATCTCAAAATGGACCAAAATTTTTGAAAGAAACTGGTTGAAGAATTCTCAAAAGAACTTTATAATTTTGGTTGAAAAATTCTAATAATTACACAAAAACCTGCTTTGGTTGATAAATAAATATAAATTATACTTATTTATCAACCAAATAATACCTATATTTTTTATTTCAACCAAAATATTAAATTTTCTTCAAATGGAAACACAAACGATAATATTCACCATAATATGTATCATACTGTGGATATCCAGAAAATACACACTAAATTGGAGAGACGATATCAATACGAATAAAGAAGCTACTATCGAAGATAAAGAAAGACCAAATTGGGTTTATTTAATTATTGGTTCTCCTATTATACTATTATACCTAGCTTTTAGGTTAGCTTATCTATATCTTCGAATAACAGTATTTATTACTATAGATATAGTGTATTGGTTGTTATGTAAAACAATAGACAGAATTCCTATTTTTGCTAATTTTGTCTGTAATAAAATAGAAGCTCTACTTATTAGAACAAAACAATCTATGTATATATTAGGAGGTTATATTTATGATTCTTTGTTGATTTATTGTCCTTTAATAGAAGATATTAGTACTAAATTATATGAAAAAATCCAAATCCTCTATACAATTATTAAAGACTTGATAACTAGTATAACTATCAAAATTAAAGAAGAGTTTATGTTAAATTGGGCTCCTAAGTTGGAAATTTTATCTGATAAGATTATAAAATATTATGTAGAATTTTATCCTGACTTTATAGAGTTTTCAAATGCTCTTCTGTTGAAGACAAAACAATTTGGCTATGAACTTTGTTTAGATTTATTCGAAGTACTGAAAACTTCTTGTTTGATTGTTCTTAAAGTATCAACATCGATTTATAGGCTTAAATTCTTTGAAGATAGTCATTATTTCCTGCATTTACTGATTGGCAAGTCTTTTTTCGAATTTGACAAGCTTAGAAAGGTTATGATCAATGATATGATGTTTAAAATAGCTGAAACTATAGAATTTTTAGAAAACTTTATACCCAATTTAATATTATTTATTCAAGGAATTTTAGAATTGAGTAAATCTATAATAAGTAAATTTTTCTACTTATTTTGTTATTTTCTGGAATTTATTATCATTCCTTTCTTTAATATTTTATTGGATTATTTTGGTTTTCTTTCGGAGCTTTCAATACAGATTTATTATCATTTGAAAGGACTTTCCTTATGGATGATCGATATCTTATATCAACTAATATATCCTATTCAGCTATCTTCTCTCATCATGTACAATCTATTTTCTAAGGTGGTTATGTTTGGATCCCCAATGTTCGTTTATTCTTACCATGTCTTTGTCAATATTTTGGATCAACTTTACAAGAATACTTTACATATTTTAAATCCTATAATGAAGCTATCTAATCAAATAATATCTTATATTAACGAATCCGTGAATTTTATATTTCCTTCTATTCATTCTTCATTATCTTATCTTTTTGTTTGGAGTCAAGATCTTTCTTTTAAAATCTTGGATAGTCTCCTTTGGTGTTCTGATTTAATTATGAACGAAGCGATACCAGTGATAGGCAATGAACTGAAACAAATAAGTGATAGTATAAAGAGGAGCGTGATGAAAGATGTAGGAAGTAAATGAAATTGTAAAAGACCTTGTTTAATAAAAATCCAAGTTTAGCTTGTTTCTCTAGAAAGTGAGTACATTACTGCAGTTCTTTGATTTTCGGTGCACTCTTTCAAAGCTTCATAAGCAGGTAATCCTATAAAATGATTAAACAAAATGTAAATTACCTCGTTCATCTTCATAATTACCAACTTTACCACAGAAATAAGCGAATACAATAGTACCAGAGAAACCAAACAACAAAGCGCCAATTAAGGCACCTGCTGCATAAGATATTGGGGTATAAAAACATTGTGCTTTGTATAATGTTTTCTTAACTTCAAGCTCAAATACAGTCGTTAAAACTAAATCAGAATCATTCATAAATGGATCGTTGGATTTAGGTTTCCATTTAGTAATCAAATCCATATGTTCAGTTTCAATGGTTTTATCATAATAATCTCGAGTCTTCTGATTACTAAGTACAATTAAAGCTTCAGTGATTTCTTTAATACGTGTCTGGCCTTCTTCAGTTTCTTTATCAAATTCAGCCATAATGATTTCTTTTTTATAAGCTTTAACGATTTGGTCGTAGGTTGAATCCGAAGGTATATCTAAGATATCATAATAATCATAAATAGCTTCTTCCTCTTCTGAGATATCCTTGCTGTTACCTTCATCCTCGATCTGGTCTTGCGAATGAGTATCCGATTCCTGTTTATCCATATCAGCTTCATTAGCCATTTGACTTAATTGTTTACTCATTTCTTTGCTCATTTGTTTCCTCATAGAAATCTGTTTCTCCAACTCTAACATATCCTCATTCAATATCTTGACATTCCTGTTATTCATAGACTTCAAGTTGCTCTTTAATTCGGCTATTTTCTTTTCTTGTTCTTCTAAATTAGGTGAATTCAAACCACTACTATCGCCGGCATCGTAGAATACCGAGGCTCCAGTGGAGATTGTCGATCCAATACTGTCCATTCGTTTTAGTTGCTCTTTCGTTGCCATTTGGTTTTTTAGGGTTATTGTTTTCTTTATATGGCATAAATGTTTCAGGTTTTGTGTTTTGCCTCAAAAGAACTTTTTAGTGGTGATTTTCAGGTTGATCACACGATAAAGATAATTAAACTTGTTTTTTCATTTAGTTTATTTTGTGCTATATATTTTAGTATTCGTTTCTATATTTTGTTTGTTTTGGGAGGGAAATAACAAAATATAGGTGACGATAGAATTAGCCATTTGCCTCATAAACCAAAGTAATCGATCAAAGATTAACTTCTCAAAACGATTTTCTTAAAAGTAATTAATTTTACGACTAGTAAAATCTTTTTATGGGCATCTCAGAAAGGATACGAAACATCTATTTTTAGCTCTATCAAGACATAAAGACAGCTTTTGTTTCGAAAAGAACGATCATGTTCTAATATCAAGCAATAAACTCTCTATCAAAACATAAATAAACAAGAAAAATCAGATTTAGTTAATGTTTTGCTTCCAAGTTGCGATGAGGATCGGCTTGAACGTCCATAACCTTCTCAATCAAAAACTTAATACATTCATCCTTGTTCTTGTTATAACAATTATCGACTTCCTGTCTATCTAATTCGGCTTGGTTTTTAAATTTGGTCTTGATAGCCTCAATATCATCATTGCACTATCGAGATCAATTCATGAGGGAGGTACGGCCTTTTCGGATTGCTTGTATTCGTCTTCTTTCTCTTTCTTTATGCATTCCATCTTAGCACTAACTGTACTAGTAGCTTCTTTCAATTTATCGCATTTATCTAGAAAGATAACTAACTAAAGATACATTGTCTAGCTTGTTGGATGATTTTGGAAGCTTCACGTTCTGCATCTAATAATGTTTGTATACCTTGAGTGCTGGATGATGCCTATATAAAGTTGATACAGAGGTGTTCTTTACCATTACGTTGTGTTGCTAAGAAATTGAAATTTTATGCAAGCTAAGAAAAAAATTCATGCGTGTTTCTTGAGGCGGCTTTCTTAAGTATGCAATAAAAAACTATTTAAGTGGTGAAACTTAATTTTGGTCATAAATATGTTTTGTATTAAATTTAATAGATCAAAAGCTAGTAAAGATAAAAGTGTTAGTGTTGGTAAATTGGCTAATATCATTAAACAAGTTGAAAGAATTTGATTGTCAATAATAGGTATTTTTAGAATAAATCACATTTAATTTTATTTGCGTATTTTTAAACTTCATAAGATGGAATAAAAGATTTAATTACCATTCTGCTTTTCTTCTCATGCGTTCTAAGAAAATCAATTGTCTTTTCCAACCCCATCTATCCCATTTTTCTTTCTTATCCCTCTCCAACTGTTCCTGAAATTCTTTAGTAGGTCGAGCATGCTTCAAAACGAAATTAAATGAACATTTAAATTTCTGACTCAACTTATTAATACTCCAATAATGCGGATCTTTTAATCTTAATGATTGCATTTCTTGTATCTCTTTTTCAGTAAGTTGAGAGTCAGAAGTATTTGAAGGTTTCTTCGTTCCTATTATCGGTGTTTGTTGTAAAATTTCAGGGCTTAAAGATTGATATTGATTGATTCTTTTCGTTAGCTTACTACCATCTTCTAATAGTTTTTGATGCTCTATAAGAGCTGCTACACTAGGTTTCGCTTTTACAGAACGAGGAAGCTTGATTTTCATCCAAAATTAAAATTTCTCAAATGAAAATACGATCTAGAAAAATATAAAAGAAATAAAGTTTTTTTTAAAAAGGAAGCTAATAATTTTGACCCCAAAATTGCTGCTCCGAATACTGATTAATAGAATTCAAATGCAAATCCTTCATTTTGGCTTGAACAATCAACAAAATATCTGCCTTTTCTTTTTCCGTAAGACATGAACTAATCAAAATCTTCTGCACCAATCCTAAGCCATAAACTGAGTCCATCAATATTTCTTGCAATATATCCGTTGATTCGAAAAATATCTTGTTGAGCAATTTCATTCTTGCTATTGGCTCTGATCTTTGATTCACTATTTTGAGCAAGACCAACGATGCTATTTTATGCGTAGCAAGCATCGATAAATGATGAAAAGAATTCAAAAATACATCAGTGATTGAAGTATATCTTCCAGATATATTTGATGAATCAAGCAACCAAGTAAGTAAAATATTGCCATTAACATCGGTGCTTAATGGTATCGAATTGAGAATGATCGATTTGGCTACTAATATCTTTTGGTCTTGTGTAGTGTATTGCGATTCCAAACAAGTTCTCATAGATCTAGCACCAAATCTCCCTTGAGCAATTTCTAAACACCTAGAATGAAGAGCATCGAAAATAAATTGATTATTGTTGTTGAGAGTAAACTTCAAACAACATTGCACGACATAATTACCAAATTGTTCTAATAAAAGTGGTGGGGTAAATGGTTTTATATATTTCGTTATGTTCTTCATTTGTTCGTCTGTAGTTGATAAATCAATCAGCTTCTGTGCTGCCCAAGTTCCGTTTTTATGACATCCAATAGCAGGCAAAAAGGGCGCAATTCTCTCTACTAATTTGGATCGCATATCTGTAGAACTCTTGTCTAATATCTTTTGAATAACTGTATTTCCGATATAATCCGTACATAACTCTACACATTGATCATAAATTTCTTCAAAAATAATGTTGATTTCTTTGAAATTAGGGTGCAAATCTAATCTCTTTCTAATTTCTTTCAATCGATTCACATCATTTCTGATCAAATTGTCATTATTAGGTTCTGGAACTGGCGGGATCATTGTATAATAGTGATATTTGTAAAGTTCCTGATCAATCACAATATTATTCAATTCCAAATCTTTAGATTCTGAATCCAAATCCAATGGAATGGAACGCGGCGTGACCGACAAACTACTCGAAAAACTAGGAAAATTCAAAAAGTTCAAGCTTCCCGAATTAAATCCCTCGTTAGCTTTTGGTGGCTCTTTTGCGAATCCAATTCTTACAACAGAGCCACTAATTTCTTTCCCGTTCATGACCATTTTAGCATTCATTGCATCTATAGAATTTTCAAAGTTGACAAAACCACAATTCTTATGGACCAAAATGCGAGCAGATTCCACATGTCCAAACTTGTTAAAGATGCCCTGCAAAGTGGCAGAAGAAGTAGAAGCTGAAATATTACCCACCCACAATGCTCGAGTTGGTATGTTTTGTGAATTAGTAAATTCTGAATAACAGTTATTTTCAATCTTACCGAATCCAATTTTGACCATACAACTTCCAATCAAACCACCTTGCATCTTTTCTTTGGCCGCTAAAGCATCCGAAACATTAAAATAGTTCACAAATGCACATTCTTTTTCGGGTATCAATCTTATATTCTCGATAGCTCCAAATTGTGAAAATACTGTTTGTAATTCTTTTATACTTGAAGAAGGATCGATATTACCTACCCACAAAGATCTAGACGGGTTGCTACCATCAAAATCCTACAAAATAAGAAACAATAAATTACTTCTAAAGTATGTTGCGAAGAGTCATTTTTATATTTTATGCTGTCGTCATCATCTTCGAATAAGGCAGTTATTTCTGGAAACTCTTCCATCTTTTTCAAATTAGGAATTGATACCGTTTTAGCTCTCCCTCTAAGTCTGTCAGTAGCACTTTTAGAAGATCCATCTAAGTCAACTTGAAACTTGACGCCACCATTACTAGACGTAATGTTCTCGATATCCTTCTTTAAACTATCCGATAATTCTTGTGAAAACTGCAAAAAGTTTATATTGAATGATTGTGATCTAAGCCTACTACTTTTGATTTCTTGTATGTCTATTTATCATTAATTAATTTTTTTACTTTTATTGCTAGGACTGTCCACAATTTCGTCATTAGAGTCGTTGAGTCCTAAGGAATTCAAAGTTCTAGAAACATTATCCTTATTATAATGTGACTTAGTAGGGGTATCAAGATCTAGAATATGCTTATTCCAAGGCGAAAAATCAAATTTAGCATTTTCCGAAGAAACACTAAAAGTGGCACCTCTATTCCTCGTCATTATAGGTGTGTTGTTGCTTGTCTTTGGTATTATATTATCATTTAATTGTGAGTCCAAAAATAAGGTTCCATACTTCTGCTCCCTCTCCAAAGGGCTATTATTACCGCTCGTAGACAAATTGCTACCTTCATTCATAATGTCCACCGGTCTCAAACTAGAAGGCATAGTACCAGCTCTAGACCTCTTTATCTTATTAATTGTTTTATTCTGTTCTGTCATATTATATTACTTTATATTATTATGTTGTAAGTATTATTGGTTTTGGCAGGTTAGGTTGCTGTGGCTGGTTAAGAATTTGGTTTCTGCTTCAAATGAAGCCATGAATGCATAGACCAGGTTATTTGATTTTCATTTTGCGTAATTTTTTAATAATCTGTATGATTTTACATTCATTATCTTCATTTATTTTCCACAACTTTAAAGAAGAGCATATATCGATTTCACACTGATAATGGATTCTTGGCTTGTATTAGAATAGTTTAATAGAAAAAAGGGGTGATATAAAAATAATAATTAGAGATTTAAATAGTAAAGGATTGTTTGTGTTTGATTACGAGGATCTGTTTATAATTAGTCATGCTTTATTTCAACATTATCATGTGACATCTTCCTCTCTTCCATAATACAATTTGAACTTATCAAAATTGTATATAGTACCATTTTCTAAGGTAACCGTATTGTTTTATTTGACTCTAAAAACCTTGTACGGCCCGCTATATCGACTCTCTTTCTTACTTGAATGGACTAATTTAACCATAACCATACATCCGTCAGTTAATTTATCGCTTGAATTGTGACTTTTTTTGTTAAAATCGTATAATTGGCAATTTTTGATACTCTCTATAGCTACCTTTATCTTTTTATCGATGTTCACTTGCTTGTTATCAGCATTCTTCTTCTAAATACGAGTTCGCTCGGAGTGCACTTGATTGCATCATTATAAGTGGACCTAAGTGACCAGCATATACAATGACATAAATCTTTGATGTTATCTAAACCATAAATATTTATGGAATTAATGATATAATAATGAGTTTTTTCGTTAACGCCATTACTGTTAGGTGTATTAGGTTGTTGCATATGTTGGATGTCAAAGCTCGAGATAAGGTCCGAAAAATGGTGTCCAAATCCTGTTCCGTTGTCAGTAATGACACAGGATGGTTTTTGATACCTATTCAGCCAAAATTGATCGAAAATACTTGATATTACTTGACTGTTTTTGGTTCTTACTGGTATGATCTCTATCCACTTCATAAAAACTTCTACAATAACCACTAGATACTTGTATTCATCGTGATTAAGTGGGCCTATTAGATCTAGTGAAATTTCCTGGAATGTTATATAAGCAAAACTGGAGGTTGAGTACTTCATTAGTTTTGTATGAGTTGGCTTATTCCTTGCACAGTCGGTACATCTTTAAGTAAATTTAAGAACATCATCATTCATTCCTTTCCATTTGCATATTGGTTTTAATGTGTTTATCATTTTACTGGAACCTGAGTGGCATAATGTATAATGAAACAATTATAAAATACGGTTGATGAGACTTTTTGGTATTTCTATACTTTCATCAACATTATAGTATATTGAATTTTGATCTTTATTGGTTTATTGTTTAAGTTTGAATATGTCTGGATCCTTATTTTGTTCCTCTATAATTGATTTAGTGTTTAAAGGATATGTATCTGTTTGAACCAGATTGACTTCATTGATTCTTGATAAATAGTCTGATGGATTTTTGGAACCCTTAATATGATCTAGCTCATAGGAATATTCACTAAGTTGAGATTTCCAATTCGTAAGTTTCTGACTCTTAATTGAGTTGAGATAAGTTATGTTGATATCGTCTGTCTGTATTTATAATCTTCTTCCTAACAATAAATTTCTTAGAAATTTAAGTGATTTTATTATTGCTAAAAATTCGCGTTCGCAGATTGTATAATTCTTTTGTGACTCGTAAAGCTTGGCGCTGTAGAAGTATAATGGTTTTCCATTTTGAGAGAGGATAGATCCAATGCCTGTATTTGATGCATCTGTCTGTAGTACAAACAAATCATTAAAATCAGGCAAATGCAATGTTGTCATTTTTGCAAGGTCTCTTTTTATGCCTTTAAAGCATTTATCTAACTAGTCATTCCATGTTACGATCTTTTTTTGGCCTTTTGTTAAGTCGCTGATAGGTGAAAGTTGGGAGGATAGGTTATGAACGAAGTGTCTGTAGTAATTTATAAATCCAATAAATTCCTGTACCTGTTTTTTAGTAGTAGGTATAGGTACAGTGTGTAAAAAATAGGTCGCATATTGCAAAATTAGAGCTAATTATAAGAACTGTGTGCTGCAAAAGTATTATTAAATAAGACTTTCTATATTTTAAGGTGTAATTTTGTCGATAAAACCTATTTATGTATTTAATTTGAGGAATATCATTATTTTTATTGCAATAATTCCCCTTTTTCAGCAAAAATAGTGTAAAAAATAGGTCGCATGTTAAAACATTGATATCAGTCATGAAAAAACAAAAAGTCCATATTTCTTTAAAATATTTGTATAAAATATAAAATAAAGCTCAATGCACTGCATTTAATAAATAAAAACCCATTTAATATTTTGTGAATTTTCCTTTAGCCTTGAAAACTTCATCGATACGCTTAACCATTGACATATAAAGCTTTTTAATTGTTTCAAATTCAATATTTTCCACTCATTCTCGATAATATCCCATAGCTCATCTTTATTTATTGGTTTAATACTTGATTTTCTGATCTTTTGATCCAAAATTTCCCACAAATTCTCAATAGGATTAAGATCCGGGGAACATGAAGGCCAATCAATTATATTTACCTTTTTTATTCTTAACCACTCTTTAGTGATTTTTGTAGTGTGGTCTGGTGCATTATCCTGCATAAATGCACATTTTGTAGATTTAAATTATAATTGTCAATAGTTGAAAACAAACCATCTTCTAAAACCTCGATATATCTCTTTGCATCTATTTTATTATCCAATATAATTAGCTTACCTACACCTTTTGATTTTATACAGTCCCAAATCATTAGAGATCCACCGCTAAAATTTTTAACCTTTTTTATATTTTGCTCATTTAAAGGATTGTACTTTTTTCTCCAATAATATTCTGTTTTTCTGGAAGTTTCTAGTTCAAAAATACTTTCATCACTCCAAATAGCATCGCCCCAATCTTGATAATTAAAATGTAAATATTTTTCAGAAAATAGGAACCTTTTTTGAGCATGAATATCACTTATTGAGGCTTATTTTGTTTTTTAAAGCATTTTAAATTAGCTGCTTTCAAATAATTCTTGATTTTTTGTTTAGTAACTTCGATATTGTGCCTCTCTAGAACTTTTTCAGCGCCATCTCTATGATTCTTGAGCTTATTTTCCTTGAAATCTTTAACATTTTTTTTGGAATATTACACTGCCCGTCAAAAGTGATTCAGTGTTTGGGAAATTCGAACTTAAATGGTAATTCATGAATGAGTAAGACTTCGAGCAAGCTAATACTCATATGGTAGATAGATATAGCCTTTGTCTATAACATTAAAAATATCATAGATATATTTAAATATTGATAGAGATATGATTACTCAAAGTTGAAAGTAGGTGATTCAGTGTTTTGACGAATTTTTCAAAAAATGAAAAAGCAATAGATTGTGTGCCAGCCCTTAGTTTTTCTGATCTGTTCTAGTCTTCTAGGCATTGAACTAACAAGCTTAATATATAATTCAGCTGAAATATTGTTCCATATACCTTGAATTCTCACCCAAAGTTCATCTTTGTCTTTACATGGTGATCAAATTTTTAGCTCTCTTTTCATACGATCCCATAGATGCTCAATTTGGTTAAAGTCAGGAGATTGTGCAGGATATCTCATTACCTTTATTTAGTTTCTTTTCAACCATTTTTTATACTTGAAGCGGTATGAGAGGACGTATTGTCATTTTGAAAGACTATTTTAGATTTGTCCAAGCCATAAAAGTCAATTGTATACATCAGCTCGTCATCCAGAATACTCTCATATATCTCTGCATTAACACTGCCATAATTCTACAAAGATACACAACACCTGATGAAAGCATAAATCCCCAAACCATAATCGATCCACCACCGAATTTTTTTGATTGAGTAATATCGTGATATCTGAGTGGTTCCCCGATTTTTCTGAAAGTTCTATCACGTCCATCAGATCCCTCTACATTTACTTTAGTCTCATCTGACCATATCCAAGTCATTATTTTCCAAATTTCTGTTTGTTTTTTCAAATTCTGATCTTACTCGACGATGAGATTTTTTCAATTATGGGCCTTTCTTTTTGTATCTAGGTACGATGTTTCTACGTTTTAATGTGCGCAGTATAGTACTCGAAGAGGCGGATATTCCTGCATAGGTCTTGAGTTCTCGCTGTATTTCTGTAGAGGTGGTGCATTTACCACTTGTTGCTAATCTTCCAATATATTTTTCATTATACTTATCCAAGACCCGAGGACGACCTATTATAGGTTCTGAGATATTTTTTCAACTCTATTTATTACTCTGGACACTGTTGCTTGTGAAACTCCAATAATTCCAGCTATTTTTCTTGAAGATTTTCCATTTAAAGCAAGTTCGTTAATTTTTGTTTCGAATTTTCTTCAATGTTCTTCTTGTCATTTAAATAAGCCTTAATACTTTCTGCTAAGGATTTGAAATAAAAATGAAAAATTTCGCGATATTTTAGAATGTTCTAGAATGAAAATTTTGTAAATTTGAAAAATTCGTCAAAACACTGAATCACCTACTTTCAACTTTGAGTAATCATATCTCTATTCATATTTAAAAGATATCTATGATATTTGGATATGTTATAGACAAAGGCTGTATCTATCTACCATATGAGTATTTGCTTGCTTGAATTCTTACTCATTCATAAATTACCATTTAAGTTCGAATTTCCCAAACACTGAATCTCTTTTGACGGGAAGAGTGTATTAGAAAGCCTTTTAGGTTTTTCACTTTTTCATTTGTTCTTATAAATATTCATATCATTCGTATATTTTTTGACTGTTGTGAGCAAAACATTAGATTTTTTTGCGATCTCAGGAATAATTAAACCTTACTTTTTGAGCTTTATTATTTCTTTATCTCTTTTTTAGTTAGTATTTTTCATTTTTTGTATTTAGTTTAAGAATTAATAATTTTCAATATAAAAATGTAGACATAATGAACAAAAACTAAAATAATAAATTTATTAAAAATATAATGCTTTGGTTTAATTTATATATTTTATACAACTATAGCTATACTATATATCTAAAATAGACACTTATGCATGTGACCTATTTTTTTACACTATTTTTGCTGAAAAAGGGGAATTATTGCAATAAAAATAATGATATTCCTCAAATTAAATACATAAATAGGTTTTATCGACAAAATTACACCTTAAAATATAGAAAGTCTTATTTAATAATACTTTGGCAGCACACAGTTCCTATAATTAGCTCTAATTTTGCAATATGCGACCTATTTTTTTACACCCTGTATATTGAGTATAAAGTTAATCTTCTCTTTATTAGCTTCATATACATGTTGCTTAAGTCGATAGCCTAAAAAATCATTCTTTTTCTTAAATAAGTAGGTCTTGGATGGATTACTGCAAAGATTGTTCTCTTTAATTATGTTTAGTACATGTGAGAGGTGTATGATCTGATATTGATTGTGATGTAATTAGTATATCATCCAAATAAGTGGTTGTATAGTCAAGACTAGAGAAAAGAGTGTGCATGTATCTTTAGGTTCGCCATAATCTGTTTCTAGATTATTGTATGGTGCAATATTGACATTGTTGGACTGCTGCTTCTGTTTTAGCGCGTAGCATTCGTTTTTAATGTGTGTGTTCTTGTTTTGATGAGTACACCCCTTAGTATTTGAACTATCTTGGTAGTTTTTTCTATGGTGGTTGCCATTCTTATTGTGCTTATATTCATTTTGGCGAGATTTATTTTGATTGTTCTTGTGATATTGAACCTTATTTTTCCAGTCTCCATTTCTGTTCTTAGAAATATTATCAGATCTCCTGAATGATAACAACGCTCCTTCAGCTAATTTGGAAAAAGTAATTGCCTTGGCATAATTTGGCGGTCGTTCTAGTAGTACTTCCTTACGGAGTTCAGGCTTGAGTCCCTTTATGAATCTACATTTGAGTTGTAAGTCCCTCACTTTGTCACTTTCTACTTGAGCTAATGCATTGACTGAATATACTTGATTGTTTAATCTTGCTTCATAATTAGACACATTTTCATTAGAATATTGTGCCATCTATAGGAATTTAAAGAAATGCACATCATATATTACGCCTTTTTATGCAAAAAGGTAAGCGAATTTTAATTAATAATAAATATGCAAATGAATATCTAGTGCCAAGATTTATATATATTATTTTCTATAAATTAAGCTTTATTTTTAAAGCATATTTGTTTAAATTACTATAATCGATAACTTACAAAAATTAAAAATTCAATAACCGATAAAGAACAACGTTTATTTANTTCAATAACCGATAAAGAACAACGTTTATTTATCAAATTTGGAGTAATTCTAGACCATAGTTCGCGAATAATACACAAAGAATTGGTTAAAACGATAGGAGAAAAGGCCGATAAATATAATACAGTGAAAAATATGGTTTCTAAGTTTAATAAGTGCCAAAATTGCGTTGAAGACACTAGAGGAGGCAATACAAGTAATCATTTAATAAAAGAAAATACAATTGAGAAAATCAAAGAATATCTTGCTCAAAGTAGAGCCTGGTCGTGCCTCGAACTTTCCATGTTAGTAAATTGTAGCAAAGCTACTGTTTATCGGTATTTAACAGAAGATTTACAAATGAAGAAATTATTGAGCAAATGGGTTCCTCATTTTCTCACACAGGAACAAAGAGAACATAGAGTATTAGCATTTAGATATAATTTGCAGCAGTTATAAAAACAAAAAACCCTAATAAACAGAACATTGGCTATAGATGAAACTTGGCTTACTTTATATATGCAACCTCAGCGTGACCAGTCTCGATTTTGGAGAACTAAAGACGAAAGCCCACCACAAATTGTAGCACAATCAAACTATCAGAGAAAAAGAATGCTTATACTAGAAATGGATTATAATGGTGTTGCATATACCTTCGAAACACGTGGATTTCTCTGCCATTGAAGTCTTCAGATATATGGCTTTCTTAATGAAGTTTTACTAAGATGGCTACCTGATAAGAAATCCAAGTATCCTATGGTTTTACAGGATAATGCAAGACCTCATAAATCAAAGCTTNACCTGATAAGAAATCCAAGTATCCTATGGTTTTACAGGATAATGCAAGACCTCATAAATCAAAGCTTGTAATGGCTTTTTTTGATGATAAAAAAATTCGCACTTGGTATCATCCTCCATATAGTCCACATATAAGTCCATCTGATTTTAATTTTTTGGTAAATTAAAGAGGAAGTTAAGAGAAAATGATTATGACAATTGGGAAGAGTTGGAATTACAGCTAGAGAGTATTATCCAGGAACTTAATATAAAGGGTCATATGAATGGTGTTCAGCAGCTAGCTGAAAGATGGAGTGATGTAATAAAAGTAGAAGATTCATATATATAAACTACAAAGTTTAATCTTTTTATATCTCATAATGAATTTTTCATTTAAATTTTTTCCTTTACCTCTTTGCGTGAAACGGCGTAATAGATGGTGACTAAATAGCCGAAAAAAATGAAAATAAAATATCTCGATCAAAGATAAACGAAAATTTGTGAAATTTTATTTATTATTTAATTGATTGATGAATATTAAAATACATAATTTACAGATTATTTACTGATGTTTTATTCAAGTTATACAATTATCTATCTAAGGTATCAAGTTGGTCGAATTCCCGTTTCATTTCTTTAAGTTCTATTCAAAATTTTACGGTATTCATATATTTATAATACTTTCTTTCACAAATAAATCAAAGCATCGCGTTCTTCTTTATTTGCGTAAAATTTGGTAAACTTTCCAATTTTGCAGCAAATTGGATTTGATTAGCTAAAAAATGATGCACACTATTTTAGAAATAAATATAAATGGAAAGATACCAAAATTTTAAAAAGTAACTATTACCATACTTATAATTAATCTATTATAAATACTATGTCCATTAATTATTCCTCTGTCCAGATATTGTCCTTTTATAAAAGACTCTGAAATATTTCCAAATTGACTTTCAAGTTACAATATTTTGTAAAACAGTAAATATGATGGTCATATCATATAATATTCGATATCTTTATTATCAAAATATCGTCATATTAACAATTAATCGCCATTAGCATTGGCATACTTTCATTGTCGATTTTGTGTCTTTTTCTTCTATCATTTTTTGCAAGCAAAATGACATACAAATTTTGATATGCTTTTATACTCTTTTGCGTACTTGAAAATTTTCATGATGCACTTGTATTTATACCAGGTTTATTAAATTTTATTTTAGATATGGAAATGTTGGTTTTATTCGTTTATCAAATGATGTTTGCACTTTTCGTAAAGCAGCTCAAAATGCCGCCATAATCTTAAATAGGCCACTTTAAGATCAGACTAATAGTGATATTATTGTAACCCAGTTTAAAAGAAGGTTTATATACTTTAATAGCATCCTATATTGCGCTTTTCTTTATATCTTGAACTACAAAACCATCAATCGTAATTGTATTAGTAAAATTTGCTTGATTTTCAAAAAAATAAATCGCCTCTTTTGAATGCAACTCATTTTTTCCCTAGTAGCATGGATAAAATTTTTATTAGAAAAATAAATTATATAGTATTATTGTAAATATCTATTGAAGTTAAATTAAACCGGCCTTTTATATTAAAAAGTATTTTATATGCTTATGATGATTTGTACGCCTATTTAGTGGACAATCTATAGGAACAAGTGGACACACCTATATATTTCCCCCCTTATTCTCCTTTTCTCAACCCAATTAAGAACATGTTTTCTGAGTGGAAAATCATGATAAGTTTAGGGGCCGTGACAAGAGAGGAGTTGACACAAGGAATAGATGATACATTCGAGTTGATAACCGGAAATCATTGTGTGAATTATTATTCACATATGTTTAGGATGCTTCTTAGATGCTTAAATAGAGAAGTAATTTTTGAATAAGTTTTTACGAAATTAAAAATATTGTATAATTAAAAGTAATATTTATTGCTTAAATCTTTGAAAAATAATAAAAATGATTAATTTTTATTATCTAATACTATTATCAACATCTTTTCAAATTAAAGTAAGCATAAAAATAAGTAAATATTATGTGCATAAAGGTTTTATAATACTTTTATTACAAATGTTAGTTGTAAAAGCAAAATAATACAGTTAAATACATTTTACGAGGTTCTTGTCTCTGTTTGAATGAAAATTGTCCCGGAATAAATGCCCCATTTAACATCTTGAGCGCCTATCGCCATTTGATTTGATCAATTGAAAAAATCCGTACTATTTTTATGAAAATTGTCCCTGCTTATGTGCACCATGATACATATAAAGTAGTAAATCCTGTAAAATGGAATTCGATAAAGTAGCATCTTTAAAATGAACGCACAAGACTTTACCTACAAAATTATGGATGACCAGAGATAAGCAAAGAAGAGAGGTTTTTTATGATTAAAGTGTTAAAGAAATGCAAAAAGCTGCCTCTAATGATACAACTCAATCCCCTTTTATAGCTGCGCAAAAATCAGCTTTTCCGCTTCAAAAACAATACCCATTTGCACCATCAACAAACCAAGCCCCTACATATTATTTTGGATCAAAACCGTATAACCCTTTTAACCCAATCTCTTTCGTTTCAATTACTGTTTTCACTCCCAAAGTTGAACCTACTCAAACCCTATTCACAAAACCTGAAAAGAAGATAACCCTCAAAGCGGAAAATGGTCAAACTAGAGAGATAGACTTTGATTTGGATAAAACTTTGAAGGATTTAAAGGAGACATTAAACAAAGATTTTGGGGGGTTTCCAGCATTAATTATAGTTTCTCCTTCGATAACACTTTCTTGTTTGATGATTCCAAGTCCTTGTCTAGCTACAGTGCTCAACAAAATGTTCATTTTTTTATTGAAAAAATACATATTGGGAAAAAATAAAACCAAATCTGTGAATAAACAAATGAAATATATTAGAAAAATTCAAAATTATATTTATTTAATTTTTACTTATTTTCGTTGATTTTATTTAGATATTGTTTATTTTATGTTTTTTACAGAAATGAACATTTTGTTGATTCAGATAAAAATTCAAAATCAAAATAAAACATTATGTTATCAAGAGAAACTATAAACCAAATATTAATATTAAAAAATTCTGTTGCATCTTATCGAGAAATATCAAAAAAATTACATATTGGTCTTAGAACAATCAATGTGTCCAAAAATAGCCAGGTTATTAGCCAAAAAAATGGAAGAGGAAGGCCAAGAAAAATATCAGAGAGAAATTTTAGATTTATTGAAAAGTTTATAGTATCAGGAGAGATTTAAAATGCAAAAGAAGCATCTAAATTTTCAAAGAATGAGCTTAATATTACAATAGGTGGACAAACTATTAGAAGGAATTTAAAAGAAAAAGGATATAAAGCTTATGTTGAGAAAAAGAAGCCAAGATTGAGCGATAAACATATAATACAAAGATTGGAGTTTGCAAACACTCATCTTGAGTGGGGTTACTCTGATTGGTGTCAAATAATATTTACTGATGAGAGCAAATTCAATTTATATGGTCATAATGGAAATAATAAAGTTTGGCGTAAAAAAGATCAGCCTTTCAAAGAGCATCACTTCCACAAGACTGCTAAATATGGTGGTGGAAGCGTGATGGTTTGGGGTGCAATTACAAGCAATGGGGTTGGTATATTATCAAGAATTAAAGGTAAAATGGACTCCAAAATGTATGTGTCTATTTTGAAAAAATCTTACTATCAAATTTTAGAGATGAATGACAAGCAAGCAAATAATGTTACTTTAATGCATGATAGTGATCTTAAGCATAAATCAGGCTATACAACAGAGTGGCTATATAAAAATAATATAAACACTTTACTTTGGCCCAGTAACTCTCCAGATATGAATCCAATTGAGCATGTATGGAGATATGTTGATATTGAAGTAAAAAACAGGAAAATTCAGCCAAAAAATATAGATAAATTATGGTCCGTATTACAAGAAGAATGGTATAAAATTGATAAATTGTATATTAAAGATCTGTATAGCTCGATGTTGAGCAAAATAGAATGACTTAAAAATGCAAAAGGCTTTAATACAAAATACTTATTGGCTTAAAATATAGATTTTAAAATACCTTAGAAAATAATATACATTTTTTACTTCTTATTTTTCATTTTTTGAAATATCTATATTAAGATATGAATTATTTTTATTTTAGTTTTGTGATTTTGAAAAAAAATTTAAAAAAATGAACATTTTGTTGAGCACTGTAATATATGCAGAAATGAAATGGCCGAATTTTAAATCGAGCACTAAATATTAAAAAATAAATATTTTTAATCCAAAAATATTAAATTATGGAGTTCCAAGTATAAATTCAATAAATATTGATTTTTTGCATTCTATAATTATTAATAGAGTTTTAACTATGATGCAAATTTTGTTGCTATGATTTATGGTGAGAAAGTTTAGAACTAAACTTAAGAAAATATATAAAAATTTGACTCAATAAAACAGACAATAAACACTCGAAATGAACAAAAAGATATAGAAATAAACCTTTTTATTTTACAATTCATATTATTTGTTTATATATTTTTAGAATAGTTTTATGTGAGAAACCTCTCTATTACTACTTTGTATAAAAGTTGTATTTTGGCCACTTAAAAGAAGTCATTATATTGCGATAAGCGAAACAGTAGGGAACAAAATACAACAAAATAATTAAATAATATAAATATATTATTTTTATTTTCAATTTAATTTACATATATTTCATAATGTCTAATTTGGATTTTGGCCATTTCATTTCCACATATATGGGACAAAATTTTTGAAACATAATTATATTCTAATTAGTCGAGGAATTTTAGTTTCTTGAATGCATA
>NIPM01000654.1:0-19102 GCA_002738285.1 Holacanthella duospinosa
TGTTAGGTTGTTAGGTTGTTAGGTTGTTAGGTTGTTAGGTTGTTATGTAAGCCCACGGGACGGTTGAGGGAATCCACATACTTGTGTATAAGCAAATAAAATTGGCACCTCAGCTAGGATGATGGTACAAATTTACCATCGCGCAGTATATTATTACTCGAAAAATGATGATGGCAAGAAAAGCCCATCGCGTAGTAGTTGAGGGGAAAAATTGTAGTGTAGTACATGCCGTGTTAACNATGATGATGGCAAGAAAAGCCCATCGCGTAGTAGTTGAGGGGAAAAATTGTAGTGTAGTACATGCCGTGTTAACACGGCATGTACTACGCGATGGTAAAATTTTCCCATCATGCCTAAAATCGCTAAAAGTCTACAACCTAAGTTTCCCGATACAGCTAGCATAAATCGAGTTTGCCTAAAATCGCTTACTTGACATAAAAACATCATTCGTGGCGACTTATATACCATACTTTTTTTGTAAATTCAGTAAACATCGAAAGTTACATAAGCGACAGGGCTGTCATTTTCCCACCTATAATACCCTACGCGATGGTAAAATTTTACCATCATTTGCAACGTTGCCTTTGGTTAACTGTAAATACAAGGCAACTAAAGCAAATGGGCTGGGGAATCCATGGGGGGGCTGCGGGAACCTAGAGAAGGTCTGCGAAAACCCAAAGGATGATATTTGTCAATGGTGACATTTGTCAATGTCCATTTGTCAATGCTAACTTTTGTCAATGCTGACATTTGTCAATACTGACATTTGTCAATGCTGACATTGTCAATGCTGACATTTGTCACTGATGACTTTTTTCAATAGTGACATTTTTCAATGCTGACATTTGTCAATGGTGACATCTGTCAATGCTGACATTTGTCAATCCTGACATTTGTCACTGGTGAAATTTGTGTATGGTGACATTTGTCAATACTGACATTTGTCACTGATGATATTTGTCAATGGTGACATTTGTCATTGGTGACATTTTTTGATGAACCTAACAACCTAACAACCTAACAACCTAACAACCTAACACTAGTGTAGAAGGAGAGATGTTGCCGGTTACGTTTCGAAAGAGACGTATAGATCCTAAGGTAACTACTAACCTTAGATTTGGCAATGTTGTCTATGTAGTAAGAGTTGACTAAGGGTCAAATATATCTGTTGTAGGACCCGAATTCTTACGAAAAATAAAGGCAATCGTTCATAAGCAATACACAGTGCTGTCTTTATTTGTAACTACCGCTTCAGGTAGAATTACATTGTCGAGATATGTGGGAGTTTTCACATATTAAAGGAGGAAGCAAATTTGGGGCTTTTACATAATACCTGGACTTCCTGAACCTTTTTTTTAGGTACAGATTGGACCACAAGATCTTTTGTGCCGCCGAGGCAACAGGAGAAGAGGGTGGTAAAATCAGAAAAAGAACAAGTGGATAATCTCTGTGATATCCCAGTTAAAAATTTACAAAATCCCAGTCTCTGTGACGGGATAAGTAAAAATTCACAGCGGCAGGCCGCCGGTGCCAGCCAAAGTGAAAAGTTACTTGCGGTTAGCATCTGTTGCGACCAAAGTAACTTGAAAAATAATCTTGGTAATTTTGATGAACTTCTGTCAACTAATTTTGAAATTGGTCAGCAGAAGAGTAGGAAATACAAGTGTTCGTTGGATAAAGTAATTCAGCCCTATGTTTATGCTGTCATTTTCGATCATGTGACAGATGTATGGGTGACCAATGGTGGTAAAATCCCAGTAACTTGAGCTAAAAATACAACTTTGGCAACAGTGCAGCCGTGCCTTAAAAAAGCCAATGTATTTTTGCTAAATGACGAAAGCTCAACTTCTAAAGAGAACTGCCAAGGTTCTCAGGTCAATGAGGCCAAGCAGAAGTTAGGAGTAAACCTCGGAGAGAATGTGACTCTGTATGAGCAGATAGAAATTCTCAAATTGGTTGAAGAATTTTTTGATGTCTTTGTGACAGATGAAAAACAGGTTGGCAAGACTAACTTGTTTAAACATAAAATCGAGACGGGTGATCAGTTACTCAGATCGATTAATTTTATTATAGTTTTAAACAAACTTTCTGGTAATGATGACTGACAGAAAATCTTGTTGACCCGATGAGTCGAGTTTCTCCCAAGGTGACAAAATGCAAATTTCACAAATTTGGTCCATCTGGAAGCTTGATAAATTACGACGTCATGTGTGTCCTTGCGCTCAACATTGTCAACGAGAAAATCTGTACGTTTTATGGTAAGAATACTCTCTAGAAA
This sequence comes from Holacanthella duospinosa, assembly GCA_002738285.1. NCBI lineage: Eukaryota > Metazoa > Arthropoda > Collembola > Poduromorpha > Neanuridae > Holacanthella > Holacanthella duospinosa. Next base: position 2,279 of record NIPM01000654.1, read on the forward strand.
TTATTCGTATTCTTAGTTTAAGAATTTTGTTTCCTTGTGAAAAAATTTTGTATCCTTAGGCTATTTTGTAATTTCCGTTTTTACGTCTGGTCATTTTTTTTTGGGCTTCGCAGTTGGCCAAGTTTGGCCAAGTATTAGAAAAATCTAAATTTTTACTTCACTGAGGAAATAATCCAACTTTTGGATTATTCATAACGTCGAATCAGTGAATTTTTTTTTTGAATAGTGAAAGAAGTATATAACGTATAGTCTTAATTGACTTATAAATTGTAATCATCATAACATGCATTTGAAAGAATCATACGAAATGTGTCCAAGTATCCAGAATCCTATATTGCTAGTCATGCCGCTCTGGGGTGGTTGTTGATTTAGGGTGGTGTTCAGGGTCTCGCTCAGCTCAAGGCGATAACCCAATCTCATTTTAGATATTCGCCTATTAGGGCGGGGAGATTCTGGACATCTTAATTAGTAAACAAGAGTATTGCAGTTTAATAATTATTGTTTTTTTTTAGATCCACGTGACTTCACAATAGATATTATCTTGCTGGACTTTTTACTAATTTTCTAATTGGTTATTGCTGTTGCAATAGCCAGTTAGGAAAGTTTTATTTTAGCTTGTGTCGTGTCAATTACCCAACTGGAAGACTAAGGGCATATACGAATGCATGAATCTAACTATGTACCGATGGAAACCAATTTGAGCTAATGGATTTTTGGTAACACCAAGTTTGGTAATCAGCAACAATGGATTCAGACTGAAGATGACATGTCTATTAAACTATTTGAATGAATTCATCCGAAATATGACAAGACTATGAATATAGTTATTAAAGAATTTACTCAGGAAATGTATGCAGTTGTCCACAGGATTTTAAGACCACTGGTAGCTACTTTTGTCCCATGTTCTTTGCTGGAGAAAGCAGAATAGCTTTCGTTTTCGTAGACAAAGCAATTAGTTTCAATTTTTGTCTAAGGAGACACTTTTCAATTTCGAAAATACCAATGAAAAATAAGATACAAAGTTGAAAAAATTAACTCTCAACCACCAATGTTTCAAAAGTTATAATGTTTTAAATATTGGGTTTTTTGGATATTATTTTGAAACATCCCCATCTCTTAGTACATTCTCTCAAAAAAATTTCTAAGATTTTCAACTTCCCAAAAATCATAACTTCTCTCCTAGTGATCGAGGAGACTTCATTTGTTTGACATGAAGCTCTATTTATCTATGAACTTTCTGGAACTGTGAAGAGGTTGACCATAAAAAATTTTGCTTAGAAGATATACACAACACAATTTTAAGAGCACTCCTCCAGCAAAGAGCATTGGACAAAAGTAGCTTCCAGCATTCTTCAGAACCTGCGGACCACTGTACGTACATCAATTTGTTTGGTTTTAAATAGAATAAATAATTAACACTAGTAAATGCTGTTATTTAATTTTTTATCTAGAATTACTTGTGTTCGACTGCATATACTTTAAACCATAATTATTTCAACGCGATTTCCGAATATCTAAAAATTCTTATTTACAAAGTAGTTTTGTTTATTATATAACTAATCACGGTGCAACTTTATTTGTTAGTTGATGTAATAAAAAAGAACAGAGGCGATGTCTCAATTCCATTAAACTTTAGACAGTCCAACTACGGTCCAATCTATCTTAGTTCCCATTTGAATTGGAAATTAGTCATTAATTTGATTATAAAATTTTTTATTTAATTTCTTCCATAATGTAATAAATTAAATTAAATCCAATAATTAATGCTGTTAATTAGTTCAGGAACACTTGTGCTTTAACTCCAGTTAACCATTCTTCATATAAGTGGCTTAAGAATCTTCAGTCGATGGACATTAAATGAAATGTAGAAACTCATATTCGACAATAGATAAATTAAACAAAAAAAAATAATTTTTTATTTGAGGTTAGTTTTTTCTATTGTTAACTTGCCCTTAAAATCATTATTTTTTTTCCTGAGTTCAAATTCCAGAATATTTTGTTTGCCTAAATTCATTATGAAACAGGGTGATCAAATTAGAGTCCTATTTTTTATTACTAAACGTACTCAATACTTACTACTGATGATAGAAAGCGTGGGAAGTTTGTATTTTTTTTTCAATTTAAGTGTTATATGTACATCACGACGTGGATTCCTAAGGAAAAAAGATGTACAGTATGACTTAGCAATAGTAACTAAACTAAAGCTTGTTCACTAATTATCACGAAAATCCTACTTTTCAATAGAAAACTAAACTTTTCTATATTTTTTTTCTGGACCAATTATTAACTAATAAAAATAATTAGACTATTGACCTTGTTTCCATTCAATGACTTCCATCTTATATTTACACATTTTTAAACCATCCTGACAACTTTAATAACACCTATCCATTATATGAAGCACACACAATACTAAGAAAGTGTATTGGATTTTAATGTACGTCTGCTCTTGGTTTGGTTTGCAAGTCTGTATGGATAATGACAATTTTTTTGATTTCATTCAGTATTAATCAACAAATGTAAATAAAAATGAATGGAAAGAACTTTTTTTTTAATTAATATATTAATTAGGCTGTCTGTAGCGTGAAAGGAAGTGGAGAGAAACGTACGATTCCCATCATTGTGAGAGTATCGGATCTGAATGATAACTACCCCTAATTCTCACAAAATGGTTATGAAAGCTGAGGTGGACGTCCTTGACATGACATATGTTGTCAACTGTACAAAATAGGAATACATTATAAAAATTTTGTAATTTGTTAGTCTACTCCAGTGGGAACAACAGTGTTGCAAAGTCTGAAGGCGATTGACATAGATGCCGGTGTGAACGGCCTCATTGAGTATTCAATTTCAAATTCAGACGAAGAAAAGGACGAAGAAAATGGTTTCGGATTTTTTGCAATTGAGTCACCACATCATGGAATAGTGACTTAATAGGACCTTGGATTTTGAACGGAGTGAACGACTTTATGCTACCATCTTGGCATCGGTTACGCAACCTTTACGCAGAAAAGTTGTGTAACACAAGATGACCAGTGCCTTCAGGCTGAATATAATGCTACAGTAAGCGTATTGATTAATAGTGAAAGTGATGGAAGTACGCAGGCGTATATAATCAACTGACTGGTTCTACTTATACGTAATCCGAGGTGTACTGTCAGAAATTCTAGATATACAACCAGGAAAGTTAGACCCAGACTTTTCACTTCAACTTTATCTTTTTAATACTAGAATTATTATTACTATTACTAGAATTTAATTTTTTAAGGTAGTTTATTATCTGAACGTGAGATATTTGTGCACAAACAATCAAGTTTAGAAAACAAATACACAACAGAGTTGTAATTTGAATCACCATGATAATTTTGAATTTTAATTGGGCCCAGCTAATCAAGGCAAAGAGCATGGAGCTGGGCCCAAAAACCGGCCTTATCCGAAAGGGTTCTGGCCACTGATAAATATTAAAAATTTATAATTTTTGATCAAATCGTTGGAAAAATTGATATAATTTTACCCATTTTAGATTCACAATATATAGTAAAGTTCGGCTATAGTGACCAGGCTATATAAAAACTCCGGCTACTCAAACGCCGATGTAACTATCCAAAGTTGGATTCTGCGCTCATCAAATGGTCTCAAGCAAATCCCCATTACCCAGTGCTTCTCTAAATCGGCTTATCTGAATTTATAGTGAAATATTTGGATATAATGAACAATTATTAAATTCAAGTGTCCGTTCACTACGGATATAATAAATTCCGGCTATACTGAACAAATTTTGCCGGTCCTTACAACTTCACTTTACTGTACAACAATGTGTTCTAAGGTTATAAAAATTAAATGATTAATCATGACGACGTTGTAATTAATAAAAATTATAAAAAGTTACAAATCAACATACTTTCGAACATTTATTGAAATAAATATCGTTTCGTTTTTGTCTTGTCATCAAGAAAAACGCCTCGTGTCGTGGCGACAATTATCGTTCCCTATCTTTCGTAGACATAACACGATACATTAATGCCCCTATTAGTATCTAATACATAAAATATTTAAGAGAATATCACATTCATGTTATTTGAATTTTCATAACCTCTGAATTCTCCGAGCAATAATTCTTTTCTTGATTTCAAATTGAAAAAAATGGAAGTAATTTCATCAATGCGTTGACGATAGAGCTCAATACAGTAAACCACTGAAAGTCAAATTCTTATGAACAATTGTACTACATTTGCATTTCCATTTTACCAATTTTTTGTTTAGGAAATTCTGATTAGCTTTTTCGATATGTTTTGGCAGTAGTGAAAGCATGGAATTGCTGGTGGTAGTCATGTTCTTTATAATTTTTATTGATACAAAATTTCACAAACAAACGACATAACAGTAAATAATTCTACTAAAAGTGTCAGTTAATTTTTTTCGTAGTAACCTTTATCGATGATCTTGGTCATCGATTCTTAAGTCTAAAATCCTTGAATAAACCGAAGAATTAAAAATTTCACTAAAATTGCGTTAACGTTCATTTATTTTCAAACAACCTGAATTGTTATTTACATTTATCTCATCTATTTAGTATAATTCGGTTACATGTGAATTGAGCAACTCACTGAATTGACCAACATGTGAATAATTGTCCAACAAATGACAAAAATAAATAAGATTTTATCCATGATTTACTAGTGTAACATATCAACGATGTTACACATTATACGGAAAATTTTGTACTGACGCTTTTTTGCGATCAGTACCAAGTCTCATGCCTTTTAATGTTCTGATTTAAAATTTGATTTTGGACTCATATTTTATATTTTTAATTGAAATAAATTATGATTTTGAAAGCTTGTCGGTTTCATTGTTTAGAATAGTAAATGGTTTGTAAAAATTTCTCTATAATGTGTACCCTAAATCGTTATGTATATTACGGCATCATGCATTACAACTCTGATTTTTCCCGCTCAAATTTTTCACCAAGGTAACACACCCTCATGCATAACGGGCATTAAATTTTAGTTCTAAAATACGTTAAAAGGTTTTTCTTTTTTTTTACTGAAAATGATTTTACCAAATTAAAAGTTAAATAGAAAATTCTATGCAATTGCCAAAAAACTAAAGGTAATTAATGTCTTATCTAATTTAAAAAAAAAAACAATTTTTAACTCAGGAATTACCAATTACATCAGCAAGTACGCATAGGGGACAAGCTGGTAGAATAGATTTTCCTAAATTATGAAAATTAAAATGAGTGGAAACTATTAAATAAGGTAGCACGCCCTTATATTATATCACACATCAAAATTTTTTCACAAAAAAATAGCTTGTATAACGAGCGTGTTACCCATGAAATTTTAGGGTAGTATCGTTGTTATGTTACAGCAGTAAATCATGAATCAAATCTTTTGGTTTAATTTTGCCATTTGTTGGACAATTCACGTCTTGGTCAATTCACGTTTAGTTAATTCACTTTTGGTCAATTCACGTGTTGGATAATTCTCTTTTGGTTAATTCAGTAGGTACCGTATAATATCTTATTTGATTTGAATCCATTGTTATTCACAGTAGTAATATCAATAGACTCAGCTTTTCCTGTAGAAGTTTCATTTTTGTTTGGTAATAGGTAATCTTTGTTTAATTCAATGTATTGTACTTTGCCTAAATCGGCCTTGTTTTGTTCGCTGACGGTTTTCCAATTTGTGAAGGACCGAACTTCAAATGATTCTCCTGGCATAATCGATTTTATTTGTATTTTCACCATACTGGAAGCGATNCTGGGTACCGTATAACAACTTATTTGATTTGAATTCATCGCTTTTCACAGAAACAATAATAATAGACTCGTATTTTGTCGAAATTTCATTTTTGTTTGGTAATAGGTAATCTTCGTTTAAATCAATGTATTGTACGTTGACTAAATCGGCCTTGTTTTGTTCTCTGACGGTTTTCCAATCTGTGAAGGACCGAACTTCAAATGATTCTCCTGGCATAATCGATTTTATTTGTATTTTCACCATACTGGAAGCGATGAATAAAGTAACGAAAGGAAAATTAAATTTAAACTCTGTNATGAATAAAGTAACGAAAGGAAAATTAAATTTAAACTCTGTTTGTAACACTTTTCCAACATACTCCACTTACCCATTTTGTTCGCCTGCAACTAAATCAAAAGGAATAAGCATCGCAGTAGAATCTAGTGCAAAGTCAAGCTCTTTATTCTGTGTCAAGGTATCAGAAACAGGATTACTTCATTAGTCATTTTAATGGTTACTAAATTCATCATATTTTTGTAATCTACCTGTATTCTCAGGATGTCATCCAATGTAGCTCCTTCCATGTCTAAAACGAATTCCTCAGAATAGAAATTTTCACCAGATGTAAAATTTAAGACGGGAGTAGACAGGTGTTTTTTGGGCAATTCCTTCAAGCCGTGTCTGTTTTGAACGCACTCACCAATTAAGTCGTCGACATATAGCTTCACGCCGTTCGTACACAATTTTAATTTGGCTTCTAAATCTGTTCGTTTAATGTTTTCCTTCTTGACTACTACTACATTTTCAGACTCTAATCTACATAAAGACGAGAATGACCTGAAATTTTGAATAAGGAATGAGATATATAAATAACAAATTGGAGAGTTTTTGCTTGTAATCAACTTCGAAGTTTATAAACTGCAACGAATATTTAAACTTTGTCATGAATCGTACAAGGCCGAACGAATGCACTTTTTGTATTAAATTGCATTTTACAAAAAGTCCTTGATTCTTGATTGGCTTGTTGATAACTGCTTTCTTCACGAATTATAAAAAATGCAACCAATTCATATAAATACGATTAATAGCCATTGGCCATTAATCATATTAAAACGTATTTCCTCCAGATTGTGGCATTAAATTACATCAAATCGAATTTTTAGTAATTGGAAAAATAAAATTCAAAATATTTTAGCAAAACTTTGTAAAAAGTAGAAAATTTTTTAATTACTGATTAATTTGAAAAGGAATACAGGAAGATTGTTTTTTAATTGGTTTTATGATTTCATTTTATGGTACCATTCCCAACTCATTAGATCGAGAATAGATCACATTTTCACCATTTTCTCAGAACATAAATATCATTTTTGGGTTCCCTTGGTAATAAGGACAATTTGATATTCGTTACTAAAAAAATTAAATAATTATTATTCATTTACGACAAATCATATATGGTTGAGTTGCAAATGTGTAACTTCATCCAAACCGAAACCAACAAGTCGATTTAGCTTTCGGTTCAGTTTTGACGGAGATATCACGTTACGGTTTCGGAATTTTGTCAGGACGCATGGAAATATAAATGGATCATCCTGATTGGAAACTAACTGTCGGTATCGGTTTTAAAATATCGTTGTTTTCCAAAGTTTTACTCCTAACTATACCATTATGAAATACGGAGAGAAATTTTAATTTAATGAATGAAGTATTTGTATTTATTAGATGCAATGGGTTTTATTTGTGTAGATTTTTATTTCGGTGACTTCTGATTTCAGTGAGATACTCAGACGCTGGTTCGAATGATATTGATTTTAGATTCAAGACTTGGCTTGTTGATTTTACACTGACCATGCTAGACCAAAGTAATGAATTTTTACTGTGATAGAATCCACCATATAATCTAGTAACCAGGTGTGTCAATTAAAAGTGCTTCACATGGACCAATGTTAATGTCAAATGTGTTAATATAAAGCCGTTTTAAACGAATAGTATGGTATACACTTCAATGTAGTAAATTTTTAAAAGTTAGTATCTGAGAGAGAGTATACCACCTTTTACCAAGCTCCATCCGACCGGGAGAAATTCAGCCAATGAGAGGCGATACCATTTTTTCAAAATTTTATCACGAAATTTACCCAACCCAGAGCCTTTCTTTTTGTTCACCAAGTTTTGGTTAAATGGTTTTTCTTTCAACTTACGTAGTAAATGTATACAATTTCGTTACAATTTTCGAGTTTTTGTAATATAACAGTAATGAATAAAAATTTGGAAGATAACATATTATGAAAGCCGATACCGACATTCATTTTCTGACCATTGCGTATTTATTTTCCCCATACATCCCAAAAATATTCCAAAAACCCAACCTGATATTCCAGTCAAAACTGAACACAAAACCGTCTCTAACTGGGCCAGACGATTTCGGTTTAAGTGAAATTACACATTTGCTAATCAATCGAGGATGGCATGTTTACTTTTCCATGCGTCTCGACAGCGAAAACTGTCCAGTAAGAAAATGTGAACCTCGATGAAGTTAATAAGCTTACCCATAAGATGTAGCCGTGTGTTCAACTTTCACATAAAACATAATATTCTCGTTCTTGGAGTAAATACAAGCGAATTTATTATTCTAGAAAAACAAAGAATAAAAGCATTATGAATTTTTATTACAAATCATGTCGCAAGGAGTCAATTAACTTTCACTTAAAATTTATTACTGAGAAATGTTACTGTTTGACATAATAATGCAATTCGATTTTTGAATAGAAAGTCACCTAAATTAAAATTTCTTCAAGTACATATCAATATAACGCCCTATAATATGATTAAGTCAGACAGAAAACGTAACTTGCAAAATGATCTCCCATATTATTACATATTCTCCCATGATTATGATAAGGGCAACTTTGAAATATTATGAAATTAATTGACACCAAGGACCAATTTTGACGATAGTTGCATCCTTCAGACAAAATCGCTATCTATATATAAACTGTCATGATGTTGTCAATTTATACTCTTACGACACTTGACCAAACTCTGTCGTTTATCTTGGCGGAAGACTCATCCGCCATGTCGTATATTGATTTTAGATGTCTGTGCATATAGTAGTGTGCCTCAACGTGATGAGTTTCAATAATTTCAAATAATTGTATTATTTAAATTTTTTAAAGGAACCACTCAAATTAAGAAATATTTTCCTTAGGTTGTAATTTGACCATTAATTTTAAGGNTTAAATTTTTTAAAGGAACCACTCAAATTAAGAAATATTTTCCTTAGGTTGTAATTTGACCATTAATTTTAAGGCACCTTTTTTCTCCAGCAAAGAGCATGGGACCAATTCTTCCTTTTTTTAAATTATTAGACACACTGCACGTACTAATTACCCTTACTTATTTATCGCACCCTGTCTACTACAGGGTACAATTGTTTACAATATGGAGACACAAAAATTTGTGAGAATGAGAGGGAGTAAAAGAATGCCAAATTTTTTTAGTATGCATTTCATTCCTGGAATGCATACTTCCTTCATGGTTACACAAACACAATTCTGATGGACAGGCTGTCGGAAACCTCAAGTAAACCACCCTTACGTTATAATACCTCAGTTAAGAAATACAAACTGAGGAATTGAAGTTTAATTAAGATTCAAGTGATGAAACTTTCGTAAATTCAAAGATGAATCAACCGAAATTTAGCTCGAAAACATATTAGATGTTCCAGTGTTGATGTCCCAAGAAAATTCTAATCCAGCCAATCAAATTTGAATATTTATAATTTCCCAGAATTTGAATTTTTTAATTCTCTTGGAACATAAACTTANTCCAGCCAATCAAATTTGAATATTTATAATTTCCCAGAATTTGAATTTTTTAATTCTCTTGGAACATAAACTTACGGACACACATTTTGTCGGGAACTGTACAGGTTATGTATTAGGACAATCTAGTTCGTCGAACAGCCCATTAAGTAGTAAGTGTATTTTGGGTGCACATCTACAACATTGCTAAACCAGTTAAATTAGTAGTATAGGAGATTTAGTAAGGAACAATACTATACCATACTATACCATACCATAGTAAGGAAACGCATCTGGTGGTTTTCACCAAATAGTGTGGAGCGATGATAATACAAACTACTAATTCCACAGAACTTCAGCAAGAATTTTTATTTATTTGTCCAGGGGGCTATGAAAAATTTTCTAGAGCTAATGGAAACTCGTCAAAATAGTAGAAATTTGTCTCATAAAATAGATTGTTATGAAAATACTTACCACAACTTTCTTTCCCTGAGATGTTTCTTTCCCTGATGCAACCTGATTTCCACTACTAGTTGAACTACACTTAGTTTTTGGAGCCACAATGAGAATTGTGATAAGAACAACGTGTATTTTCATTCTTCAAAGATTTTCTGGTTTCTGTAATTAAATCTTTGAATTCCACAAGCAAAAAATATCGACAGTGATTTTCTAAATGGTAAGTGAAGTTAAAGAATCTGGGATTTGTGTAGTCTTGTTGAAAAATTGAACTAGTGGAATCTTCAGATTCAGATCAACCATTTATCTGTAAATTTTTCAGTTGTTGGAAAAATCATGACACGTGTACAAAAATAAAAGGATTGTCATTATCAACTACAACAAGCGGTTGCTAGAAAAAAAACCACTTTGAAGAGATTGAGATGTACTCTTGTTAATTTTTGAAAACAACAATTTTTGAAAAATTCCACACTAAACAATGTGTAAACAACGTTAGTGTTAGAATTGAGTGTAATTTGTAGAATTTAAAGTTTGCTGTTCCAACCAAGCCCGCACACGATCGTACTGTTCATTGGTTATGAAACAATTATTTACACGTATGCTCCTGCGTATTCGATGCATTGTTTTTGGTTAATGCCCTACCATTTTTATACAAATGTGTTTTTTCAACGTTAAGAAACTATGGAAATCAAGTTAATTGTTTCTGTTATTCCTAATTTTATTTAGATTTTGTTAACTATTGAAAGGTAAGAAAGTATTTAGAGAAATGAAGCGAAGAAAAACAAGATTTGTCGAACGTGGTGTAGTTTTTTAAACATGAAAGCAAAAAATTTGAAAAGTAAAATAGATTTTCCAACTTACGTGAATGCTCCAAAATTCTTCGGACATATGATTGNGATTTTCCAACTTACGTGAATGCTCCAAAATTCTTCGGACATATGATTGTTTGGATTTAATATTTTTGCCCAACTTCAACAAGTGAATCTGCTTTCGACGTAGTAGTAGTAGTGTACTTGTTCACACTGGTGTACTCTCCCCCCCCCCCCCCCCTNCCCCCCCCCTCCCATAACTTAAAATTATCTCTCAATCGGCGACGCACCGCCGCGGCCGATAAATTTTAATCCTGAGGCAACTGTAACCTATTTTTTTGTATCGGTGAACTCGTACATATAACATTTGTGTTCTTATATGAATTTTTTACATCTACCTAGTCTTCGTTAAAGATTATGCAAGTAAAATCAAACATTCAAAATTGGTCATTCAGTTACATGAGCATTTTATCTCCGAATTTGAAAATTTGTATTTATTTGGTGCATGCTTGACTAAATTCGAGAATATTATTTGCTGCGCAATTATAGTTCCCCATTATTGTGTTTGTGCTCGTGAAAAAGAAAAAAAAAANGAATATTATTTGCTGCGCAATTATAGTTCCCCATTATTGTGTTTGTGCTCGTGAAAAAGAAAAAAAAAATTTTAATTAAGCGTAGTAGTAATAGTGGTGAAAGAAATTATTAAATTTAATCTCGAGGGGTTCAGAATGTGAGGNTTTTAATTAAGCGTAGTAGTAATAGTGGTGAAAGAAATTATTAAATTTAATCTCGAGGGGTTCAGAATGTGAGGCAAGATGACGCGGTTTCGTAGTTTAAAAAATAATTTGTTGTTTCCGCCCTAATGAACAATTTTTTTTCGTAAACTGCACTGAATTTTGATATGAACATTAAAAGCCGAAATAATAACAATGATTTACTGTAGTTAGGAATAATTCTTATCCACTTTGCAATAATTATATTGGAGGTAGTAAACGAGGATTCAATTAAATGATATGTCAATCAGTAACAAATTTTGGGATACGGATATGACNTGGAGGTAGTAAACGAGGATTCAATTAAATGATATGTCAATCAGTAACAAATTTTGGGATACGGATATGACATTCAATATTGACGCAAAACTGGAATTTCTTAACAAAATTGAAATTTTCAATGATCCTGATGGTACTATCCCAGCAGAAATTCACNACGCAAAACTGGAATTTCTTAACAAAATTGAAATTTTCAATGATCCTGATGGTACTATCCCAGCAGAAATTCACATTGTTGCATCCATTTGTAGCATTCTACACAATCTATTTAAATTGAACCCAGAGAAATTTCAGTGAAATTTGTAAATTTTTTGCAAAATCCTGATTGAGCACATGCAGAGCCAATCAATATAATNAGAGAAATTTCAGTGAAATTTGTAAATTTTTTGCAAAATCCTGATTGAGCACATGCAGAGCCAATCAATATAATGGAATAAAAATTCTGTTAAAAAAAGACCTTTCGATTGAAATGATTTCAAGTGATTCTTTTAGAAAGTGGGGNAATGGAATAAAAATTCTGTTAAAAAAAGACCTTTCGATTGAAATGATTTCAAGTGATTCTTTTAGAAAGTGGGGATGTGAAAAAGCTTGTTTTTATTTATTGAGATTTGAAATTTTGCTCTTAAATCAAACTCCCGCTTCAAAAATAATGCAACAAAAAGATTGTTTTTATAAGACGTTTTGCTCTTACAATTGCTGTTTGTATAACACGTTACTATCCCCAGGCTAAATACATTAAAGCAAACTAAACGCACAAAACTCTGCTCTAATAACTGAACCGTTCTTGTATAGGATGCTCTAATAAACATCCTACACTTATAACTTCAACGCTTCTTTTGTGCTTTGAAAATGGATTATTTATTCTGAACGCATATGGTCCAAAACATTTGTGGAAACATATAATGCGAGACTTTTACAATTAACAAAGACGAATTTAGTATAATAATTTTTTACTAACTGTTATTCTATTTAAGTTAGTTGTAGTAGAAAAAGTATGTTGGGTTTTGCTCCAATTCATAGTTGCTTGTGGAATTTATGCGTATACGCATTTTTCTCCCGACACTCCTGATTGTCATTGTGGTGCTATTTTTAGAGTATTTCTTCATACATAGTCTTAATTAAAATATGAAAAGTTTCATGATCTAAATTAATTTTCAGAAATTGGAGTAAGAACCAATCACTGATTCCTAAATTCCGANTATGAAAAGTTTCATGATCTAAATTAATTTTCAGAAATTGGAGTAAGAACCAATCACTGATTCCTAAATTCCGAAGTACCGTGACGCTATGTGCATTGAGTGGGAAATTTAAAGAAAGTCTTACGAGACTGTAAATACGGACTTTCGGTGAAATTAGTGAAGCTGCACAAATGACCAACGAACAGATGGTGACACAAGTTATTAATGCAAACTTGTTAAAAAATAAAGGTCATTATGATCAGAGTTAATAAACTTATTTTTTTTTGTTTTGAAAATGTCATCAGAACCATAAAAATGTGAAAATTTTTTCATTGAGAATATTTGAAGGTAGGATACAAAGTGCATCAAATTGTTGAATACTTCCGGAAAGACCGTTTATATGGAAGAGACATTTCTCGACATTTGGGGGAACTGTGGCCATGGGTCAATTCGTGTTTCAGCATTATCTTCAGCACAAATTCTTAAAACAAAATCAATGATTTTAATCACATAGAGACAAGATATCGGGAAAAAAAATTTTTATAAAATTTTTAATGTTTAGTTCACAATGGATTAACTTAATTTTTTTTTGTTGACAATGGGTTAACTAAATTTTTTGTTACGTCCACAAAGGGTTAACTAAACAATTTTTAGTTGACAATGAGTTAACTAAATTTTTTTTGTTTAGTTCACAATGGATTAAACAAAAATATTTAATTGTTTTTAACGCCATTTTAGTAAACTTTGTCTAGCTTAAAAACAAAGTTAATGGGAAATTGACATAATTAGTCAACTAAAGTTTAATCAGTCAAAATCCATTTTTTCTTCCGTACTCACAATCCCATCGTTGTCTAGTTCAAATTATTGCAAATTGTATACAAAATTTACAGTTTTTATTGNTTCCGTACTCACAATCCCATCGTTGTCTAGTTCAAATTATTGCAAATTGTATACAAAATTTACAGTTTTTATTGATTTTTATTGATTTTGTATTTTGTACTATTATTGTCAGCAATATAATAAAAAAAAAATGGAAAAAAAATGCGTAGTGCATTGACATTTTTTTTTCATTATCACAATCTGCAGTAACTTTTTGTTGCGTGTGAGAAGAAATTCACAGTTAGCGCCATCTAGCTTTGAAAATTACCCTATGAACATTTTATTACAGAACAATTTAGTATTATTGAGAAAAATTACAAAGTAGAAAAGGAGCTATTTTTTCTACTTAATCATCGCATCTGCACTCCTCTGTAACAACTTTTTGNAAATTACAAAGTAGAAAAGGAGCTATTTTTTCTACTTAATCATCGCATCTGCACTCCTCTGTAACAACTTTTTGTTGCGGGTGAGGAAAGTTTTATACTTCGCGCCATCTATTGTAGAATTTCTTGAAAAGATTTATTAGCACTTGTGAATGTCCTTGTACAACAAAGCAATTTCATAATAACATCAAATTTAAGTGAACAAAAATTGGAACTCTTATAAAACCATTAAAATGGAATCTTAATCNATTTCATAATAACATCAAATTTAAGTGAACAAAAATTGGAACTCTTATAAAACCATTAAAATGGAATCTTAATCAAATTAATTTTTCACGATGCTAAAATTTTGAGTTGTGTATTGCATCGACATAATCCATTGCGAAAATGAAAATTATGTCGATGAAGAGCATTATCATGATGATAATGACCGGTTGTATACTAAGCTTTAATGTGCGCGTAGAATCAAAAATAGACGGAACTTAGCCACATTCGGCAAAAGCTGAGAAGTTAAGGGGCGGTTTGGGCAATCAGTATTTGTTTGATTTAATCATTAGGTCAACCATTGATTGATTGATCTAAAATCATAAGTCAATTGACCAGGATTTGGATTTACCTCCAAACTTAAGATCTTGAAAATAACTCCCCAAAGGTTTGTTTTCATAAATTTCTGATAATGAATTTAATTTGTTCTAGACTCTGAAGATTAGTGTATTTTTGAAATTCCTTATATTCATAAATTAACAATGCGGTTCTTGTATCACTCTCCTTGGGTTAGAATAAGTTTACCTAAGAGTACAAGTGTTTTAAAAATTAGTGGTGAGTTTCGTTCATTTCAATTTAGGTCCCAAACTTTATTCTTACCCAAGAACAGTGATGGTCCATCACGTCCACATAACTTGGAGTGGTGAGTTTTGACGAAAAACTTACATTAAACTAATTGTAGTAGAAAAAAGAGTGGGTTTTGTCACAATTGTCAGTGATGCGCAATTTATATGAACGCAAACACATCTTTGTGCAGATACTCAAGATTATCATCATCATACTATTTTTAGTGTATTTCTTCATGCATTGTCTTAACCGTGTTGATTTGGGTGACATTTTTTTACAAATATTGACAATAGGGATAAAACCATTGACTTAAAGCTATAAGCTCTAAATCTATAAGTAATGTGTGCAACCTCGCCAGATTATTAAAGTCAGCTGATCTACTAACATTACATACGGTATGTGGGCTGTTAATTGTGATAGCTGATAAACCAATGTGGTGGATCTGACCCACCACATTGAGGATTATCACAAAAAATTAGCCATGGTAAACTACTATCCAACGTCGATAAATTCCGATGATTGCTCCCACCAATTGAGTTAAACAGCAGAGCTACTCAGAAAAACTGTATTTTCCATTATTACAGTGCTCCTTTCCTTTCTGGTTATTCATTTCCAAGTAAATTTCCACACATAACGCGACAAATGTTTCATCAATTCAGTAATTAGAGAGGTAGATTGTTTTGCTAAAATCCTCATCCCCTCATATTTTGATGATCACTATAATTTAAACGAATAATGCTTAATCATTCAATCAAAACTTGTAGTCACATTAATCTGATAATTTAAATGCCGTACTTTCGATGCAACAGAAGAAGAATTGTTGCCTAACTTTGCTTCATTTCTCCCTGCCTCGGAGCTAGACTTAATTTCCTCGCAATAGGTGTATTTGGAATTTTTAATTACATCCTTCACACACTTTTCGATTCTTTATTGTTTAAAACCTTAGGCAACGGAAATGCATTTGTTGGGGAAGATATATTANTTCACACACTTTTCGATTCTTTATTGTTTAAAACCTTAGGCAACGGAAATGCATTTGTTGGGGAAGATATATTATGTGGTTCGCCAAACTTTCTTGATCCACATGATAATACATTGCTTTGGTTTTCTTAAAACCATCGCNATATATTATGTGGTTCGCCAAACTTTCTTGATCCACATGATAATACATTGCTTTGGTTTTCTTAAAACCATCGCCTTAGCAACAAGCTCTAAGTCTATAAGTAATGTGTGCAACCTCGCCAGATTATTAAAGACAGCTGATCCACTAANTTAGCAACAAGCTCTAAGTCTATAAGTAATGTGTGCAACCTCGCCAGATTATTAAAGACAGCTGATCCACTAATATTACATACGGAACGTGAGCTGTTACTTGTGTTAGCTGATAAACCAATGTGGTGGATATGACCCACCACTTTTGTTAACTATTGAAAGGTAAGAAAGTATTTAGAGAAATGAAGCGAACAAGAGAAGAAAAACAAGATTTGTCGAACGTGGTGTAGTTTTTTAAACATGAAAGCAAAAAATTTGAAAAGTAAAATAGATTTTCCAACTTACGTGAATGCTCCAAAATTCTTCGGACATATGATTGTTTGGATTTAATATTTTTGCCCAACTTCAACAAGTGAATCTGCTTTCGACGTAGTAGTAGTAGTGTACTTGTTCACACTGGTGTACTCTCCCCCCCCCCCCCCC
>NIPM01000654.1:19134-48972 GCA_002738285.1 Holacanthella duospinosa
ACGCAAAACTGGAATTTCTTAACAAAATTGAAATTTTCAATGATCCTGATGGTACTATCCCAGCAGAAATTCACATTGTTGCATCCATTTGTAGCATTCTACACAATCTATTTAAATTGAACCCAGAGAAATTTCAGTGAAATTTGTAAATTTTTTGCAAAATCCTGATTGAGCACATGCAGAGCCAATCAATATAATGGAATAAAAATTCTGTTAAAAAAAGACCTTTCGATTGAAATGATTTCAAGTGATTCTTTTAGAAAGTGGGGATGTGAAAAAGCTTGTTTTTATTTATTGAGATTTGAAATTTTGCTCTTAAATCAAACTCCCGCTTCAAAAATAATGCAACAAAAAGATTGTTTTTATAAGACGTTTTGCTCTTACAATTGCTGTTTGTATAACACGTTACTATCCCCAGGCTAAATACATTAAAGCAAACTAAACGCACAAAACTCTGCTCTAATAACTGAACCGTTCTTGTATAGGATGCTCTAATAAACATCCTACACTTATAACTTCAACGCTTCTTTTGTGCTTTGAAAATGGATTATTTATTCTGAACGCATATGGTCCAAAACATTTGTGGAAACATATAATGCGAGACTTTTACAATTAACAAAGACGAATTTAGTATAATAATTTTTTACTAACTGTTATTCTATTTAAGTTAGTTGTAGTAGAAAAAGTATGTTGGGTTTTGCTCCAATTCATAGTTGCTTGTGGAATTTATGCGTATACGCATTTTTCTCCCGACACTCCTGATTGTCATTGTGGTGCTATTTTTAGAGTATTTCTTCATACATAGTCTTAATTAAAATATGAAAAGTTTCATGATCTAAATTAATTTTCAGAAATTGGAGTAAGAACCAATCACTGATTCCTAAATTCCGCAGTACCGTGACGCTCTGTGCATTGAGTGGAAATTTTGAAGAGAATCCTGAACCTACGAGACTGTAAACACGAACTTTTGGTGAAATTAGTGAAGCTGTACGAATGACCAGTGAACAGATGGTGACACAAGTTAGTAATGCAAACCTGTTATGAAAAACTGACATGCACATTCATTAAAAACAAATTTTGATAAAATTTTTTTGGAAAACTCACTTGAATCATAAAAATGTGAAAACTTTATCATTGAGGATATTTGAAGGTAGGATAAAACGTGCATCAAATCGTTGAATAGTTCCAGAAGGACTGTACATATGGAAGAGACATTTCGTGACACGTGGGAAAATTGTAGCCATAGGGTCAATTCGTGGTTCAGGATCATCTATAAGAAATTGAATAACCCGTGGTTCATAAGATGAAAATTCACGTCCAAGAAAAATTTCGGTAAAGTACAGAGCAGCTAAAACAACAATGAGATTCCCAAATTCACAAGCCACGTACAGGGTGTTTAACACTTTTTTGCACCTTCAATTCACATGACGTCATTTTTTCACACTCTATTGCTAGCGGCAGCATGAGTTGGGAGGAGCTACGATGAAATTGGAGAAAGAGGGTGCAAAAAAAGATTAAACACCCTGTATCTAAAACTCCAAAAACAGTGAATTCCTTTAGAAGCGACAATGTAACGAGCCACGGTTGAAATTTTTTGATATCGTATGAAACCACTTGTGCTGAAAAGGTTTTGAGTCTAAAAAATTAAATTGACACAAATTACAAAGATAGAGGGGGACAGGGGATTTCAAAAAAACTTCGTCAACAAAGAAAAGCGTTGAAAAAAAGATAACGAAAGAATGGATTTCTTTATCATTTTTTTTTACTTTACCACTTTGGAATTTAGGTTATATTGGGCTTATTTTACAAAGATAGTAGTACATTATGGGAATATGTGACGTGACGTAGGGGTTATATGTGTCATAAACCAAAGATTAGTATACTCGGCACAAATTCTGAAAATAAAGTCAATGAGTTTTGTCACAAGCTATCAAGAGAAAAAAACACTGAAAAACGACAGAAATTTTTTTAACCCTACGTGTTCCGACTACATTAGCATGGTTCATTTTTTACCCAAATAACTTTAGATATTTTTGTATTATTTTTTTTTAATATTTTGATTTTTATTCACTTAATTAAGTATTTCGTTTATGCTATTTAATATTTTTATTAATTTAATTTAATGTTTTTATTTTTGTTTGTTAATTAAATCTTTTTAAATTTTTAAATTCATTCAATATTTTTATTAAATTAAATTTATTTATTTATATTTATTTATATTTATTTTTATATAATTTGATTTAATTAATTTAATTCAATATTTTTATTTATTATATTCCAATTAAAGAAAACTCAAATTTTTTATTGCAATTTATTAATTTTGAAAAAATAAAAAAAAAAACAATTTTTGGTATCTATTTTTAAGCACAATTTTATTTTAATACTTAAAAATAAAATTCCCTTTTCTTTCGTCATTGTTTATTATTTTATTTTAATTAATTTAATTCAATTTGATCATAATTTAATTTAAAAATTTTTTGATTTTTTTTTTGTCAAATGAAGCTGCTTGTTTCAATAAGGATATTTTTGTCAGGAGTAACTTTCAAAAATTTCTTACGTTCAAGTCACTCACGAGACTCTGTACTTTTTTATTTTCCAAATTCTGTGTGTAAGAAGAAAAAATAGTCCTAGAAAAAAATAAATAAAATGGTATCCACTGTAAAAGATGATGGGTCCGGTGTGACACTCCTGGTATATATTGACTCTCTCCAAAGTGCATGTCATTTCGAATACGATTTACACCTGTCGATTGTATATCATATGGAATCTGAAATTTCATATACAGTTTCAAAAAGTAGAACTTGCTTTTCAAGAAATAAGTATATAAAACAAAAAAAAATTTCAAAATTTCACTGAAGGGTTAAATTACATATAAAAATTTACAATTTACGTTATCAACGCTTCTCTCTACATTAAAACTAGGGACAACTTGTCATTCAAAAATGTAAATTTACTAACGCTTCTCTCTAACAGTAAAACTAAGGACAATGTTGTTATTCAAAAATGTAAATTATTTGCTGAATTCTCATTGGGTCTCAACAATCCAGGCATCTCGAACACTCACCGTGTCATAGTAAAATGAACAGGTAAGCCAAGATTCACAAATTCGTTTTCTATCACCAAAGACCATGTTAAAGACCAAAATTTAAAATTTGCCTATATCGCTTTCAGTCGCCTTCACTTTGTATCACCAAAAATTTGGGCTCCCTTGTTAATGACATTAGACGAATTCCACTGTACGTTATTACGCTTCTCTCTACATTAAAACTAGGGACAACTTGTTATTCAAAAAAGTAAATTTACTAACGCTTCTCTCTACATTAAAACCAGAGACAAGTTGTTATTCAAAAATGTAAATTATTTGCTGAATTCTCATTGTGTCTCAACAATCCAGGCATCTCGAACACTCGCCGTGTCATAGTAAAATGAACAGGTAAGCCAAGATTCCCAAATCCGTTTTTTATCACCAAAGACCATGTTAAACACCAAAATTTAAAATTTGCCTATATCGCTTTCAGTCGCCTTCACTTTGTATCACCAAAAATTTGGGCTCCCTTGTTAATGACATTAGACGAATTCCACTGTACGTTATTACGCTTCTCTCTACATTAAAACTAGGGACAACTTGTTATTCAAAAAAGTACGAATTGCCTACAATTAATATAAACTCATGCACCACAGAAACGACAGTTAGAATCTGCAATGACAGGTACAATTTGCATTTGACATGCGGGTTTTTGCCATTCTACGATGAATTGTCTCGAAATTCTAATTGTTTGTGTCACAGAAACTTGTAAATTGGTAAATTGTCATTACATTTTGACAGAGCCTTTTTGTCCTGTCAAATTATTCTTTTAATTGAATTATTTCAAACTTGATATAAAACTCATTAAATGGCTTATGTCAATGTTAGTGATACTAGTAGTAGCGATAGTGAACACATTGACTTGGAGTTAATATAAACCAAGAATTAATTTTGTTCCAACGACAGATTTTGGCTTTGTGGAAAGGTTCCGAATTAATCGTATTACAACGGAACAAATAATGTCTACATTGGAAAGGAAACTGGGGTCAATATCATTCAGTGGCTGATATGCATGGAGTTTCGAAATCAACAGTGCGTAGATGTATCAAAAGCGTAAGCACTGCTATAATTTTTTTGATGGCAGAGGAAGTTTGATGGCCAGTGACAGCATGCAATGATATTACTGTCAAGTTTATGTCATACAAGGGATTTCCAAAAGTAGCAGGCTATATATTTGGGAGTTTAATTCCTATTGATGCACCCCATGACTCAGAAGGTTCCCATATTGACCGTCATGGGAACCACTTCATCAATGCTATGGCAGTCTATGAACCAAATTTGGAGTTCTTCTATGCCAGCGCTCGCTAACCAGGATCCGTTCATGATGCTCGTGTATTGGGAAATAGCTCCTTAGCTCAACAATGGAATGGTGGCTGGCGTCCATTTCCACATGCAGTTTTATTACGTGACAATATTTCACAATCTAGACTTGGGAAGCTGCGCTGTGCTCAAGTTTGACTTAAAGATTTCGTTCATACCAACGGGATAAAATACTTTATACTACCACTGGAGTCAATGCGTGCGAGATAATTCCGTTTCTAAAAAACGTAAAAAAAATACAACCATATGAATAATTGTGCATTTTATTGAACAGTAGAAGATATTCAGTTAATTTTTACAATGAAAATTTCTTTCCGAAAAAACAAAATGTCTTCCAATGTCACAATATAAAGAGAAATGCAAAAAAAATTACTCCCCCCCCCCCCCAAAAAAATTTTTTTNTGACAGGCGGGTTTTTGCCATTCTACGATGAATTGTCTCGAAATTCTAATTGTTTGCGTCACAGAAACTTGTAAATTGGTAAATTGTCATTACATTTTGACAGAGCCTTTTTGTCCTGTCAAATTATTCTTNGTCACAGAAACTTGTAAATTGGTAAATTGTCATTACATTTTGACAGAGCCTTTTTGTCCTGTCAAATTATTCTTTTAATTGAATTATTTCAAACTTGATATAAAACTCATTAAATGGCTTATGTCAATGTTAGTGATACTAGTAGTAGCGATAGTGAACACATTGACTTGGAGTTAATATAAACCAAGAATTAATTTTGTTCCAACGACAGATTTTGGCTTTGTGGAAAGGTTCCGAATTAATCGTATTACAACGGAACAAATANTTAATTTTGTTCCAACGACAGATTTTGGCTTTGTGGAAAGGTTCCGAATTAATCGTATTACAACGGAACAAATATTAAATGGAATTGGAGACACAATAGCTCATCCTACTAACAAAAGTAAAGCATTATGGTCACAATTATAAACTTCTAATGTCTACATTGGAAAGGAAACTGGGGTCAATATCATTCAGTGGCTGATATGCATGGAGTTTCGAAATCAACAGTGCGTAGATGTATCAAAAGAGTCAGCACTGCTATAGTTTTTTTGTTGATGGCAGAGGAAGTTTGATGGCCAGTGACAGCATGCAATGATATTACTGTCAAGTTTATGTCATACAAGGGATTTCCAAAAGTAGCAGGCTATATACTTGGGAGTTTAATTCCTATTGATGCACCCCATGACTCAGAAGGTTCCCATATTGACCGTCATGGGAACCACTTCATCAATGCTATGGCAGTCTATGAACCAAATTTGGAGTTCTTCTATGCCACCGCTCGCTAACCAGGATCCGTTCATGATGCTCGTGTATTGGGAAATAGCTCCTTAGCTCAACAATGGAATGGTGGCTGGCGTCCATTTCCACATGCAGTTTTATTACGTGACAATTTATTATATTTCACAATCTAGACTTGGGAAGCTGCGCTGTGCTCAAGTTTGACTTAAAGATTTCGTTCATACCAACGGGATAAAATACTTTATACTACCACTGGAGTCAATGCGTGCGAGATAATTCCGTTTCTAAAAAACGTAAAAAAAAATACAAGCATATGAATAATTGTGCATTTTATTGAAAAGTAGAAGATATTCAGTTAATTTTTACAATGAAAATTTCTTCCCGAAAAAACAAAATGTCTTCCAATGTCACAATACAAAGAGAAATGCAAAAAAAATTACTCCCCCCTCCCCCAAAAAAAAATTTTTTTTCCTGGTGATTAATTCGGACCATTTTCTTTTTCTAATAATATTTTTAAATTTTTTATTTTAGAAGACTTAGTACTTTATATTTGTGAATGTTATAATCGAATTTATGAACCACTTTTACCATCAATTGTGGACCAGCCGATGGTTGGTATTATGAAACTTACAGAAGATTTGACAGGTGTATTGAGTAGTATTGAGTTGGAAGACAGGATTGTTAACAAAGGCCTTGAAACTCAATTNTGGTGAAGCCATTATCCACCCTGGAGAGGGAGTCTGATTTGGTGTCAGTAGTATGTAAACTACAGTCCTCAATGTTATTTTATTAACATTGAGGAATGTAGGCATATTCCGCACTCCCAATTAACAACCTAATAACCTAACTATCACAAATCCACCTGTTTTTCCTTCTACATTAAGGAATGTAGACAAGTATGGGCATGGAAATGAAAAATGAGTTAGAAGTTAAAAAAATTTAATACAAAGTTTATTTAAAAAAATACTAATAATAATATAATGAAATAATATAATAATTATAATAAGAAATAATTATAGTTTAACAAATTACTTTTTTTGCAGTCTTTTCAAGCGCTGTATCTTGAGACCTCTGACAGGTTATTTTGTAGCTGCGTAACTATGTCTTTCAATTGGTTGTTGATTGCTAAAAAAAATTCAAATAATAATAATTGTGTAAATAAATAATATAAAAAGAAAATTATGAAATGAAAAAAAAAGAATACCTTCAACTTCTTGAAGTCGTCCATCTTGCTCATCAAGGCCCTGTTGAAGAGCAGGAATGCCAAGCTCCAAAATCTATTTCTAGAAGGGTAGTTCTTTATGAACAATTTTTTAGGCTGAAATGACTTTTTACAAAACTAACAACAAAATAACTTAAAGTTTAGTTAAACCATTTTTCTTCATGAATATTTAATTCTTTTAAAGAAAAAATAATCCTGCAGCTTTGTAACTCGTTTCCAAAAAGTGTCTAATTGGCGAGTCAATCGACAAACGGAAAAGTTTTACCTTTGACCAGATGGGGGGGGGGGGTGAGAGTTTTGCAATGATTTTTTAAAGTCTCACCCCATCGGTTTGCCAGAAAATATCCAAAGTATCAAAAATACTGATAAGAAGCTTGTTTCAGCGGTTTTAAGATCAGCAAAATTTCACCATAGATATTTCGCGGCAAAATATTTAAAATGAATTTATAAAATATGTCAAAATTTAATAAAAATTACTTCTAACTGAAAAGTGCAAATCAGTAAGTGCCATCAGTACCTATTCGGATAGCACAACAGACCTAACTGTTTGGGTACCAGGCTTAATAATGAACTTAATAAATAATCGAATCATAATTGTGACAAATATTTTTGTCAGAAAATATATAGTTAAATTTTTAGGAAACAATTAATGGAATAATGGATAATATTTGTATGCATCAAGCTGACTACAAACATAAAATAATTACCACTATGCTAATGTCGTATTACCGGGAGCGTAATTGCAAACCTTCAAAAATTGATAGGAAAATTAATTATTTTACTATCGTGGACCAGAAGGGATTTTGACCTCCCTCCGCCTTAAAATTATCCCTACCCCCCTGATCACAAAAATATATTTTTTTCGAAGCGGACTTCAAAAATAAAATTTAGAAAATTTTTTTTCGAAATTTCAAAAAATAAATTTTTCTTCACCAAAATTCATTAAAATAATATATTCACTAAATTTGATCTAACAAGCTAACAACCTAACCTAACAACCTAACAACCTAACAAATACTCAAAATTTAGTGAATATATTATTTTAATGAAATTTAGTGAAGAAAAAATTTTTTTTTGAAAATTCGAAAAAAAATTTTCTAAATTTTTTTTTTGAAGTCCGCTTCGAAAAAAATATATTTTTGTGATCAGAATGGTAGGGGGAATTTTTGGAGGGAGAGGGGTCAAAATCCCTTCGGGTCCACGATAGTAAATTCTTACCAATAGATATTCTAATGATGACTTTATTTCTACATAGAAGATAAAAAGCATAACCGTATTTATTTGAATTTATTACCGCTTTGCCAATATCGAACTGTTCGGAGAGTAATTCACAAATTCAAAATTTTTTGTGTTAATGATATGAATACATTAGTACATAGATGCCACCAAACATCAACATATTTTCTTGAATTTTATACCGCTATGCAAATATCGAATTACCGGGAGTGGAAATACAATCCTCAAAATTTTGGTACTATAATGATATAAATGCATTAGTACATAATTGCAAACAAGCATAAACACATTTCTTTGAATTTTTTACCGCTATGCAAATATCAAATTACCGGGAGCAGAATTTTTAACTACAATAATTTGCTGCTTGGATGATGTGTATGCATTGGTGCATAGCTGTTATCAAAATTCTACTGGTTTCTCATTTAAATTTTTAATGCAAAGAGAATTTTTTGATATTAATGATTTGATTGACTTCCATTGATTATAACTTGAGTAAACATACTTGAAGGCCTGATGTAAATTTTACAAAGTACACATAAGCGCTCCTCGTCAAATTTATGAAATTTGAAATTCCGCTCCTGGTAATTCGATATTGGTATAGCGGTAATAATTTAAAATAAACTTGTTTGATTGAAGGTTGCTATGTACCAATGCATTTATATAATCAGAATAGCATATTGTTGAGGTTTGTAATTGTGCTCACGGTAAACCAATATTGGGATAGCGGTAATGAATAAAAATAAATGTGGTTATGATAGATATCATTTATGTCACAATGCATTCATATCATTAGAATGACAAATTTTTGAGGTTTGTAATTGTGCTCCCGGTAAATCGATATTAGCATGGCGGTAATAAATTTAAATAAGTGTGGTTATGATTGATATCATTTATGCAACAATACATTCATATCATCAGAATAACAAGTTTTTGAGGTTTGTAATACTGCTCCCGATAAATCGATATTGGCATAGCGGTAATAAATTGAAATATATGTGGTTGTTGTTGCGTGCAAGGATATCTATTTGAATATTGATTTAAAAAAAATTTTTTTAGTTTTATTATTTCCAATAAAGATTTAAGTTTTAACTTAGTTACATTCCAGGGTAGAGGGGCACAAGGAATAAGAAGACCTCGTGGGCAAGGATCAAGAAGACCTCGCGGAAATGGCAGTTTTAACAAGGAACAATAAGTCCTCGAGCAAGGAACAATAAGACAGTTCTTCTGCTAAGATTCAAGAAGACCTCTACTGAAGTATTAACTGCTTACTGGTACTTGCTCTATGTTTAAACCATTTTTAACCTATGTCTTAACATTAAAAGTATTGAGGTAGTCCCTTACCTAATAGAAGTATTGATTTAGTCCCTTATTTAATATCTTAAAAGCATTTTTTTGTTTTTTGTTGATTTATGATACTCAAAGTATCCCTTAAAACTATTTACTTTAAAATACAGTAATATTATCTTTTATAACACTGGGTCCTTTTTTCCCTTAAGTGCTTTATCTTAAAACTAACCCTTATCACTCTTACTTTTGTTTGTTTAAATTTTTTTTACATTTTTCTTATTTATTTTAAATTTAATTATATCTAGTGTAACAGTTATGATTGATATCATTTATATAACAATGCATTCACATCATTATAATAACAAATTTTTCAGGTTTGTAACTCTGCTCGCGGTAAATCGATATTGGCATAGCGGTAATAATTTAAAAAAAAATGCTTGTTTGTTGGCAGGTTTACACCAATGCATTCATACCATCAAAATAGCATATTTTGGAGGTTTTTTAATTCCATTCCCGGTATTTCGATATTTGCATATCGGTAAAAATTTGAAGGAAATATGTTAATGCTTGATGGCTGCTATGTACCAATGAATTCATATCATTAGAATATCAAGTATTTGAGGTTTGTAATTTCGCTCCCGGTATTTCGATATAGGCATAGCGGTAATGATTTCAAAGAAATATATTTATAATGCTTGATGGATGCTATGTACCAATGGATTCATATTATTAAAATAGCAAGTTTTGAAATCTCGCAATTTCGCTCCCGATAACCCGATAATTGTGTAGCAGAAGTCATTTTCGTAATCAAAGTAATTTGTGGGAGTCATTTTCGTGTGACTAATTAGCAAGAGTCATTTTCGTGTGACTAATTAGCAAGAGTCATTTTCGTAATTTCGTAATGCGTAATCATAATGGTGCTAAAGAAAATCATCTATAATTTAATTAATTAGCACAAATGAATCAAGTTCATCAAATGACTCCTGATCCCCAAAAACCTTGAGAGTCAGTCAATGCGAGTCAATCATGAAAGCCAAAGTAATTAGAGTCAAAGTCATGGAGGACACTAGCTCAAAGTAAACCAAAATTTCTTTTGTAATTTTGTACTTTATTCACTTCTCGTGAGTGAGGTTCCTCCGGGTGTCTAACCAGGTATCTGGAGCACTTACTAAGAGTGAGTTCACAATTATTTACTTTTTGATTCGTGGAAAAGAGTAGGTTGGTGGAGGGGTGAGATTCATTTTTTGTTCGGCATCTTTATAAATAAAGTGCCCATGCCCGAAACACTAAAAAAGAATAGTTTACAAAGAACTACCCAGAAGTTAGAGTAGCATTTTTTGCAGTGAGTTTCGCCACTTCATCTTGCTTTTTCAAAAGTGCTGCCTGTACTCCAGTCAGAACAGCCTGTAGCCACAGAACAGTTTGCTCTGAAATAAAACAAATTAGTTATTAGAAACATAATATAATAAATATAAAATATAAATCATAAATAAAAAATTTTTTTCTCTTAATTTTACGCTTGTCTTGGCAGACTTTAAGAATTGCTTCCTTAGTCCTCATTTCCGTATCCCGATGTGCTACAGTTGTATCCTTCTCGACCTTTGCCAGGTCGAGTTGTTGCTGAAAATCTTCAGATTTGAGTGTCCACTCCTCTAAAAATTTGGTAGAAGTATTCCTTTCGTCCTCCAGGGTAAGTTGTGAGTGTAGAAGCTAAGCTTCTAAATAGGATATATGTTGAGCCTGAAATTAAAAAAATATTCACTTAATCAAAGTAATAAAACACTGATATGCTTAAACAAAAAAAAACTTAAGTTAGTTAAATTAGTTACACTTGCTACATCTTTGGTACTATTATGCTGCCAGCAATTTAAAAGGCTTCAAGTCCCACGTCTACCCAATGTTTATCCATCTTTTCCATCTATCTTGTCCTTAATATTTATCTCACTAATGCTTTTTGGGATAATAATTTTCAACTATGGCCCAGATGTGCTCAATTTTCTATACAATGCTCTGATCGAAAAATTATGTCATAGTTTTAGAATAATTTCTGCTAATTATGATTGGCATAATGTTGGCATCTGACCATACATGAGCTACGCGTAATATTTCTTCAATTTTGAAATGAATGTGAAACTAAAAATTAACTGAAATTTTAAAACTAATATAATTTGTAATATGAAAAGTGGAATATTTTGTATAAGAAATTCATCTCAATTATTAAAACAAAAATTTGCATTATGACAGTTCTAATAATACATAATTTTACCTAAAAGGTATTTTTCTAATACAGTGATTTTAGCTTAATGTCACCTCCGAGGAAGCCAAAAAATCTGTTGACAATAGCCGATAATGTCAACTGACTGATAATTCAAAGATTAGATGACATAAACCGAAGTTCCTGGTTTTAGAGGCGCATTTTATGATACGGTACCTTTTTGGATTTATTTTACAGTTTTTGAAGTTATAACCTGAATTTGGAATACTCTAAAAGCAAATTAATTCTTAAAGTAATCAGCAAGTTTTTTGCAATATGCCAGAAAAATGGCTTTGATATATTATCTTCTCAGAAACTCCGAAACTATCGGTACTTGTTTGCAAACTTCTTCACTTCCAATGTTGCTTATTATTAAAACTTTAAGTTTCTCAAGCCTAACCATGTGCCCATCTAAGGTTGGCATACTCGCGGTTGGAATAAACCCGCGACTGCGTGTCTTTAAAAAAATAAACTTTCACGATCGAGGATCCAGTTCCCCCAAGGGTCTGTGTCCACCCCCACCATTTAAACAAACATGAGTATATTCTGGGCCTGAGAACCGAAAGTTGCCATTAAAGTGTGGTTATGTGCCATACATTCTCTTCAAATGGGATGACATAGGCGGAGATTGACAATAGAAGGTGTGACAATAGTCTGACAATAGTATTTAGTACATGAGAGCATGGAGTTTAGCCGGGGGAAAGCCAACAGGGTGACAATAAGCGAAGTGTGACATTAAGGGGTAGTGACATTAAACTAAAACCAATGTATTATATAATTACAGTACACGAAAAATTGTGTCATGTTACACAGCCACACAAAAGCACAAGGAGCCCGTAAAAGTTTGTCAAAATTGAAGAAGTGTAAATTGCAACCGCTAATGAGTAGCTAACTAAAGATATAACTCAACCGCTCGTGAGTTAGAGGCAGGGCTTGACGACTGAAGCATAATTTACAATTTATGTTTCAAAAATTAATTGCAGTAGTTGATAGAGGGCATTTACTTCCCAAAGTATGTTCTACCGGGAACATTTTTGAGTACATTTTTTAATAGTCAACATTTACCGAACAAACTCTATTGCATATACAGAGAGAGTTTTTAAGGGTGTTACGGGGATACCCCACACTTCACTCTTTCACCTACCTAAAGAGAAAGGTTTGAATCAGTGAGATTTGAGAGAATTGAGAAGTGGGTGTTTGCATGAAGTGGGTGAAAGGGTGAAGTGTTGGGTATCTCCGTTACACCCTTAAAAACTCTCTATGTATAGCATACATAATACAACCATAAATTTTTGAGAAATCCATATGAATATTGATGCTTTTAGCATCATTCTTGGTGTCCCTGAACTCAATTCTTCATCTGGTGCTGTAGAATTTAAATTTTAAAGTTAGTGACTTTCACTTTGCTAATCTTTTGATTGCGCACTGTACAGCATTAACCACATTAAGCGTGGCTTTTTTCTCCGCCTTTCACCAAAAACGGCTTCGAGCAAGCGGTACACAATTAGTAAATTAATGAAGGTGAAGTTAGCCAACAAAGAATAGTGAGAGTTGCCGGAAGTGAAATTTGTTTTTACACAGTTTTGAAACTAATTTTTATTATATATAAGGTGACTTGTCAATCCCACTATTCCAATATTTTCCAGACAAAATACATCAGCTAGCTATCTAATTCAAATTGAAGCGAAGATTTTACCAAAATAACTTTTATCTGAATCTTCACTTTATTTTGAAGAGTAAGACCAAAGTAAGGATACAAGGGTTTCAGGAAGGGACTTCGCCTATTAACCTGTTTGTTCCTTCCTGACACCCTTCCATGTCCTCACGGGTTGGATTGAAACAAAGGGGGCTCAAAAAAGTACATAAAAATTTCACAACTATGTTATGTATCCTTCTTGAGCGATGAAATGACCTCTACAAGTGTTGTTTGGCATTAGCAGGCCAACAACTTTTCTTAGTACAATTTTTCTCTCCGGTGAGCTTAAGTGGTCAAGACGTCATGGGTCATGTACTTTGAAAAATTTCTTGTATCTGTATAGCAACCTATCTTGAGCGACCAAATGACCACTACAAATTTTACTTAGAATGTCTCGTTGACCAGCTTCTCCTAATGGCATTTTTCTCTGTGGTTACGTCTTGAGGTCAAAAGTGTTTGGAAAGTACATGACCCAAGACGTAGTGACCACTTAAGGTCATCGGAGACAAAAATAGTACTAAGAAAAGTTGTTCACCTGCTAATGCCAAACAACATTTGTAGATGTAATTTTACACGTTTTCAAAAATGACCTGACTTTTGACCTCAAGAGGTTACTACAGAAAAATGTCATTAGGAAAGTTGGTCACCGAATCATTCTAAGCAATATTTGTAGATGTCATTTGGTCGCTCAAGAGGGACACATAACACGGTTGTGAAATTTTTCCAACTATTTTTAAATTTTCAAAATTTTCAAAATCTTGAACAAGTGATCACAGAGAAAAAATTTATTAGAAAAGTTGGTCACTAAACTAATCTAAGCAACATTTGTAGAGGTCATTTCATCGCTCAAGAGGGCACATAACATGGTTGTGAAATTTTTCTAAGTTTTTTTTTTGAGACCCCTTTGGTTCAATCCAATCTTTTTGTAGTCATCATCTTCTTCACCCACCTCACTTTTATCTGTTTCTTCACTTTATTTTGAAGAGTAAGACCAAAGTGAGGGTACAAGGGTTTCAGGAAGGGACTATGCCTATTAATAAACTTACTTGAAAGGTTTTGTCCCTTCCTGACATCGTTCCTTGTCCTCACGTTGTTGGTTGCACTCCACAAAATAAAGCAAAGATTCAGGTTAAGGTGCGGGGATTGGGAAAATGATCTCTCTTCTCAACCTGTCACCTAAACACGCTAACCTCATTCCCACCAACTTTTGAATTCCGCGCTGTTCATTTGCTGTCTCAAATTTTTTTGGTTAAAGCGACTTTCTACTGCACGGGTTAATGTGGTTAATGCTGTACAGTATGTTCTACATTACTGTGCTTTCTTCAACTTTCCCCAAAAATGACGCACGTAGAATCAAAAAGTGGAGGGAACTTAGCCAACATGCAACAAATCAACAACAGCTAAAACGTTAGGGAGCGGGTTGGGCAATCAGTATTTATTTCATGTAATCACTAGGCTAACCATTGATTGATTGATCATAGTGATAAGAAAATTGACCCGGATTTGAATTAACCTCAAAACTTAATAAGATCTTGAAAATAACTCATCTAAGGTTCGTTTTCATAAATTTCTGATAATGAATTTAGTTTGTTCTGGACTATGAAGATTAGTGTATTCATGAAATTCCTTATATTCAGAACTCAACACTGCAGTTTATGCATCACTGTTCTTGGGTAAGAATAAGTTTACATAAGAGTGCAACCGCTTTAAAACTCAGTGCTGAGTTGCGTAGATTTCAATTCAGGTTACAAACTTTATTCTTAGCCAAGGACAGTAATGGTCCATCACAAACTCTTAGGGTGGTATTACCAAACCAAGTTACTAAAGTCAAATTTACTCGGGTTCAAGTTAACCTGATAAAATGTGANAGGGTGGTATTACCAAACCAAGTTACTAAAGTCAAATTTACTCGGGTTCAAGTTAACCTGATAAAATGTGAACCCGAAGGTGAAAGCGAAATCGGAATTACCAATGAATTGTTAACTCGAGTTAACAGTATCTTGAGTTCTTGGTTCAAAGTTACTAAAAACTCGAGTTCACATCACGTGACTTTAGAATTCTCTATTCAAAGCTGAATTTAATTTAATTTGTTTACTTTCTAAAAATATTGAATTTCAAGTATTTGGTAAAAGTAGTAAAAAAATGGAGACAAGTAATGACCACGAAATTGAATCCGAGGATAACGTTAGGGATTTTTTTGACGAATTTGAAAAGGCAACACTTTTGGAATTAATTTCTATCGAAAAAGCAGTAATAGAGTGCAAGGCNATTGTTAACTCGAGTTAACAGTATCTTGAGTTCTTGGTTCAAAGTTACTAAAAACTCGAGTTCACATCACGTGCTTTATAATTCTCTATTCAAAGCTGAATTTAATTTAATTTGTTTACTTTCTAAAAATATTGAATTTCAAGTATTTGGTAAAAGTAGTAAAAAAATGGAGACAAGTAGTGACCACGAAATTGAATCCGAGGATAACGTTACGGGGTTTTTTGACGAATTTGAAAAGGCAACACTTTTGGAATTAATTTCTATCGAAAAAGCAGTAATAGAGTGCAAGGCTACTGGTGTGGGAGCGAAAAACAAGAAGGATTGAGCTTGGAATAGGGTGCACGAAAAGTTTACCAAGGTACCTGGTACCAGAAAACGTAACGTGCAGCAACTAAAAAATTGGTGGGCAAATAAGAAGAAACGGGCAAGAAAAGACGTAAGTCATTGGTTTTATGTTAAAGGTTAAGTCAAAGAATTGTTATAGCTTAACGTCATAATCCAAACCGTTAATGATGCAGGTAACGAGAGTACGAAGAGGTGTTAAACTCACAGGCGGAGGTCCTAAGCTCAAGGACATCAGCTCCGAGACTGAAGAGGTTTTAGCCAAGTGTAGTAGTATCGTAGTACGGACAAAAATTTCAAAACTGGTGGTAATTGGACGCCTCTTTTTACTAAAGATGTCAATGAACCTTCTATGAGATTCATTATGTAAAAGACAGTACCTTTTTCCATATGGAAACGTACTTTGAACTGTTGAGCATTATAGTTTTCCAAAGGATTTTCCCTGTCTTTTAACCTCACTATTGGTATTGACCTAATTAGTTGTCTTCGTCTAATCTTCTTTTGATAACGTAAAAATCTATTAATTCTATCTAAATTTACCATTGTTATTTTCCGAGTTTTAAATTCAGGAAGTAAAAAATACCTAACTTGAACCTACTGGAGAGGTGGTTCACTTTTTTGACTAAAGTAACTGACCTTTACGAATTACTTCGAGTTCAACTTCGATTGGTAATACGAGTTGTGCTATTTAACTCGAGATATGTTGAACCTTAACCAGAGAGAAAAAGAACAAATTAACTCGAGTTAAATTTTGTAATCGTAATACCAGTCAGTTACTTTGAACTCGGAAACGAGGTTCAATAGTCAAAAGTAACTGATTGGTAATACCGCTCTTAAACTGCAGTGGTTCAGAGTTCTGAAGGAAAACTTACACTAATAACCTAATCTTCAGAGTCCAAAATTAATTAAACTCTCGAAAATTTATGAAAACAAACCTTCGGTGATTTATTTTCTAGATCTTATTAAGTTTTGGGGTTAAACCAAATCCTGGTCAATTTAATTATCACTATAGATAAATTAATTAATGGTTGACCTAGTGATTACGTGAAATAAATACTGATTGCCCAACCCTCTCTCTTAAATTCTGTTGTTGTCGAATTGTTGCATGTTGGCTAAGTTCCCTCCACTTTTTGATTCTACGCGTGCATTAAATCACCTTGGTCATTGTTAAGGAAAGGCGAAGAAAGCACAGTAAACTTTAATGTGGAACATACTGTACTATAGGTTTTTGCGCTGATCCAAAATACTCTGGTATTACTTTCTTATTTCTAATATTTATTTGACATATTCACTATTAATTGTTGCAAACCTCAAACAGAATTTTTCTACGCATGATACTGAAATTTACGGATACATGAAGAATAGTTTTCATTTTTGTCAATGTTTGTATAATATTGCAGCGAAAATCGATTTCTTGGAAAATTAGTCATGGGTTTAAACTGGTTTGAACCAGTTATGCCAGATGTGGTTATCCGGGATGTACATCTGGCATTAACGACAAAATGTGGAAAAGCATTCATGACAAAGGAAACTCGGTTTCCTATGACGTAATCGCCCTATTGGATAAAACCGATGCCTTCCTGTGTCTCGGGAGAGAAAGGAGTTCATTCGACGGTTAAGGTTCTACGTAGGAACACTTAGATAGTGCTTAGACATCCAAATCAATTAAAGGTAGGAAAAGTTATTGTCTTAAACCAATAGTAATTACCTTCAAATTAGAAGAGTGAAATAAATAATTAGGCTAAACAAGAGAAAGTTGGATTCATTTTGATTGTTGTGTTGAGTGTTGGCGTTGATGTGATTCCCTGGAAGAAGCCAAAGGAGAGAGAGAGAGAGAGAGAGAGAAATACAAGGTTTTTCCCGTCGGAACAGTAAGTGTATGTGTAGTGTCAAGGGTTCCCCATCTATTCTGAGGCCGTGGACTCGGCAGGGCTCCATCCCTGCTCAGGGTCAGAAGTCCCGCGTGCCAAAACTCCATCTCAGCGAGCGACCCTAGTTCTTCGAGTTCACCTTGACATCACACATTATCTTCGGTAATCTCGGTTTCCGATACCTCCGGTGTGGCTGGGCTGGACGGAGCCCCTGGAGTTGGAAAAAGGAGGCCCGGACACACCGGTCACACTCGGGACATCGGGACCCAATACTTCATTGATCCCCCACGGAATCCCTCAGAACGGGAGAGTGCAACCCGACCTCAAGGTATCGGGAAAATGTGGATTTCGGTCCACCGGTAAGTTCCTTACACTTGGATTAGTTGAACAGAAGAACCCCAGCGAGTCCGGGGAGATCCAGGTTCACCCGCGGATCAAGGGATCCGGAGATCTCAGAGTATCCGGGGAGAACCTGGTTCACCCGCGGATCAAGTGATCCGGAGATCCCAGAGTATGCGGGGAGAACCTAGTTCACCCGCGGATCAGGTGATCCGGGGATCCCAGAGAATCCGGGGAGAACCCAGTTCACCCGCGGATCGGGAAGTTCCAGGGATCTCAGAAAGAGTGGATTCCGGATCCCCCGTAGATCAGGACAATAAAAGTCCCCAGATTAAGTCTATTGTTCAACTTCCCCAGAGACAGGAAAAAGAGTTCTCACAGTCTGGAGAACCGATTTCGATATTCCCTTCAGGATTATCGCATTCCCCACCGGAGAGTTCGGACTACAGTACTAGACCTTGGAGTAGAGTAGTTACTGTCCCAAAGTTTGGGACTAGTCCGATAACTAGATCCAGATTCTGAACGGATCCGGTACCCATAGTCCCTATTGTAATAGATCGATCCAACCCGCTGAGCGCCTAAGATCTGTGTGATCCGCAGATCATTCCGGATCATCGTGATCCGCAGATCATTGTGATCCGCGGATCATTGTGATCCGCAGATCATCCCAGGTCTGTACTACCCGCAGAACACCCCGGATCTGGACGACTCGCAGATCATCCCGGTTCTATGTGATCCGCAGATCATCTCAGGTCTGTGAGATCCGTAGATCACTCAGGATCTATATCACCCGCAGATCATCTGAGATCCGCGGAAAATCCAAAGATCCAGATCTCGGAAACATCTGGCAACCAGACATTACATCTGGAAAGTTGGATTTATCTCGGAAGATGAGATAAATGAGGTAATCCGAGCCGAGTCCCAACATACAGAATCTTTCCCACACGGAATAAACCCGAAAAAGACGAACCCCATCGGAAAGACAATTTAAAGAATAAACTTTAATAATTAAAGAAGGGAAAAAAACTTCACTGTGCCACAATATGGAGAACGTCTCTAAACAAATTGAGTGAAGTAGGTGAGTATTATTTAAAGCTGTATTTTTATTATACAGTGGTTTTAGTTTACTGTTACTACCCCTTAATGTCACACTTCGCTTATTGTCACCCTGTTGGCTTTCCCCCGGCTAAACTCCATGCTCTCATGTACTAAATACTCTGACTATTGTCACACCTCCTATTGTCAACCTCCGCCTATTGTCATCCCATTTGAAGAGAATGTATGGCACATAACCACACTTTAATGGCAACTTTCGGTTCTCAGGCCCAGAATATACTCATGTTTATTTAAATGGTGTGGGTGGTCAGAGACCCTTGGGGGGACTGTTTCATTAACCTATTTGTTGTACTCTACTAATGAGATCCTCGATCGTGAAAGTTTATTTTTTTTTTAAAGACTCACTCGCAGTCGCGGGTTTATTCCAACCGCGAGTATGCCAACTTTAGATGGGCACATGGTTAGGATTGAGAAACTTAAAGTTTTAATGATAAGCAACATTGGAAGTGAAGAACTTTGCAAATAAGTACCGATAGTTTGGGAGTTTCTGAGAAGATAATATCTCAAAGCCATTTCTCTGGCATATTGCAAAAAAGCTTGCTGATTACTTTAAGAAGTAATTTGCTTTTAGAGTATTCTAAATTCAGGTAATAACTTCAAAAACTATAAAATAAATCGAAACAGGTGTCGTATCATAAAATACGCCTCTAAAACCAGGAACTTCGGTTTATGTCACCTAATTTTTGAATTATCAGTCAGTTGACATTATTGGCTATGGTCAACTCCGCCTACTGTCAACCGATTTTTTGGTTCGCTCGGAGGTGACATTAAGCTAAAACCACTGTACTTTGATTACAATTTCCATAAGTGTACTCAACTTAACAAATTGTGTCATCACAATTCCATCTACCAATCATCTTTCACTCCCCCTACTCCCGGTGTTTGCAATTCCTACAATTTGCTACCAATTTTTACAAATATAACATTAAAATTCCCTTCCCTTACAAAAATCAACCCAATTATTAGTTAGCAAATTTTAACTATGCAAAAACTAATCAGTTGAATAATTTTTAACATAGGTGAGCACATACGTTGTATCACTCCACTCCAAGTAGACGTAATACCAGAGACGCACTGCATCAATACTCTTTCATCATGAGTACTTTCACCAAACCGAATTTGTAATGGACAGTTTTCTTTAACTTTTACTATCGAAATTGTACATAATTAGTAATGTTATTGTAAGATTTTGACAATTTATGGACTCAGGTTGAGCAAAACAGTTGACTTGGAAGCTCCTCATCCAGTGTTTGGTCCAAATAACATCGAATAAGATGAGGTCAAGTACCATAACTACTACCAATGGGTACCTTTTCTACTTTCCTTTCAAGCACTTTTCTTCATTGTTCATCAATTATGGAAGGCAAGCGAAGGCGGGCTAATAAAAGCTTACTGCTCTCTCAAAAATGCTGATGACTACCAGCTCAAGGTCACTATTCAGAATTCTTATTAACCATCCGTAAGTCAAAGTTTGTTGACTGATACTTTCTATGACTCCACTCAACTGACTGACTATGTCCTTTTTTGTTGTTTCAATTTTTCCAGAAATAAAAGTAAATAAATTGTTGACAGATTTGACCCTGTCGAACATATCGATTGCGTGTGATTGGCTGGTTATTTTCTTATTCTGAAAAGTACTTCTTTCTTATAATTTCTCACCCTTGAGCATGCACATATCAGGATTTAGTAATAACACTTGATAGTTGGACCCGAATACATTTCCTAGCAACATGACATGATCATTTTCTGACCAAATGCATAAGATTTGTGTCAACCTCTGACGTCGACAACTTTAACTTGAATATCTTGACGTCTAATTGATAAATTTTGTCCCATTTGAGAAAAAATATGCCTCATTTTAAAATGTTTTGTATCGAATTGACTAAAAATGACGTCTAATGTGACCACTATGAAGAAAATTTAAGAGGGTTTCATTAAAATTTGACACTTATTAACTCATACTTGTCATTTTCTCTGGAGATCAAAGCCTGGCTTGGCTACTGTCATAGTAAGAGTCTCCTCACATCTAACCACCGGGCGATACAGAATCCATCCCACAGTATCATGCTTAGAAAAACTTTACTTGAGATTTGTAACAATTAAAAGTGAATATATCAAATAAACGGGTATAAAAAATAATGTAGTGATACCAGAGTAATATAAATAAGCACAGGAGCATATAGTACAGTGCGCAAAATTTAAATTCTAGAAACCCAGAAACAAATAGGGAATAGAGTTTAGAGATACCAAAAATAATGCTAAAGCTTACTTATTCATATGGCTTTGTGTTGAAGGAAAAATACAATCATGAGTTCTATAAATGCTGATAATGCAGTTTATATTTCTGTCAGGGCCCTTTCTAACACTTAGTTTTTACGTGTGACTCAGAGGCTAAAGTTCAAGGCACTCCCTACTAAAACTCTGTTTTAAGAATTTACTTTAAGACATAAATAAATAGTCTTTAAACCAACTTTCTTAAACTTCACTTCTATTAAATTACTATTAGATCCGAATATTTCCTACACTTTGCCAAAGTTTGATGTACAATTCTTTACGCTTGAAATATGATCAATAATGTTGACTATTGAAAAAATCTACTCGAAAATGTACCCGGTAGAACATTGTAAAACGGGTTAGGTCTTACGTGGGAAAATGGGGAGGAATGAAGAGAAAATTAGGCGACTAATTTGTAATTTGGAAATGGTTTGGGGTATTTTTGGGAGGTTGGGATGGGGGTCGGGGAAGTGACAGGCTGTAGGTTGGGAATTGGCTGGGTATTTTAGACAAGTGGAGAAAATCCAATTAAACAAAAGGAAATCAGCAGGGGAAGGGAGGTCAGAGGTCAAGGGGTAACTTACTGAAGATGAAGGGTCGAAATACCCTTCACATAAAATCCAATAATTGGCGAAAGCCAATTCCAAAAACCGAAACAAATTAAAAACTCTAAAATGGCTGGGTAGAGGAGTTGAGAGTGAGAGAATCGGTATTATACTGAAGCTCTTTTTCTCTGCTACTGATTAGACTCGTCGTCTCAAGAGAAAAAAGGAAGCTTGGGACGACGAGTCTACTTTTTGTGTATAGTAGAAGAAGGGGAGGAAGGGTAAAAGTTTGAAAGGAAGTGGGAGAGTCCACTTACCTTTCTAACAACATAATGAGTAAAAGATGGCATCTAATTGAAGTAAATAATTTCAAATCTTAGAAACCGTTTATAGTAATTTTATACAAAAAGGTTTGGTGACACCAAACAAAACCTCTTACAAATTACACCAATAATGGCTAACCCCTACTGTTCTGTAGCTTCTGCGGTTGCAAAAGCAAATTGTTTTCACCCAAAAGTCCCTAATCCTTGGTAATGTTATTGCCTTACTGGGTTAAAAACTCTCCTGTGAGATATGGAGAAGCATTCCAGTTTAGAAACACGCCGGCTACTCTACTTTTTGTTTCATATAAGGTGGCGAGCAAAATCCCGGTTCGAGTCTCCCCAACGCTGAGAATNCCGGCTACTCTACTTTTTGTTTCATATAAGGTGGCGAGCAAAATCCCGGTTCGAGTCTCCCCAACGCTGAGAATTTGTCAAAGTCTTCCAGGGTTCTCACTCCGTTAGTTGTCTCTTTAGTTGTTAATAATTTGGGCGTTTGAATTTCCGCCATTTGCCGAATCAGCAGAAAATTAAGTTTAGGTGTACTGGGTTAGAGAATACAGTAGACTCTTGATAATAAACGCTGGGGTACAATATTATTGGGAATGGGGGTTCTGTGGGAAGGATTCTGTATCGCCCGGTGGTTAGATGTGATGAGACTCGTACTCTGATAATAGCCAAGGAAGGATTTGATGCCCAGAGACAATGACAAGTATGAGTTAATCATACCATTATCATACCATGTAATGGTAACATTTTAATTGAAGAGATGCGACCTTCTGGTTGGTTGCGTTGGACTCAGCACTAAATTTCCGTTCAGAAAATANACATTTTAATTGAAGAGATGCGACCTTCTGGTTGGTTGCGTTGGACTCAGCACTAAATTTCCGTTCAGAAAATATAATTCCCATTTGTCTAAGTGTAGTAGTTTAGTATATAAATGAGTTAAGATAAAATATATGTCACAAATGTGGGACACTCCATGTTTTACGTCACAATTTTTTGTTTGAAGAGCTGCGACCTTCTGGTTGGTTGTGTTGGATTCAGCACTAAATTTCCGTTCAGAAAATTTAATTCCCATTTGTCTAAGTGTAGTTGTTTAGTATACAAATGAGTTAAGATGAAATATATGTAACAAATGTGGGACACTCCATGTTTTACGTCACAACTATTTATTTGAAGAGCTGTGACCTTCTGGTTGGTTGCGTTGGATTCAGCACTAAATTTCCGTGCAGAAATATAATTCCCATTTGTCTAAGTGTAGT
This sequence comes from Holacanthella duospinosa, assembly GCA_002738285.1. Taxonomy (NCBI): domain Eukaryota; kingdom Metazoa; phylum Arthropoda; class Collembola; order Poduromorpha; family Neanuridae; genus Holacanthella; species Holacanthella duospinosa. The sequence continues at coordinate 42,829 of NIPM01000654.1, forward strand.
GGTTTAGTATACAAATGAGTTAAGATGAAATATAAGATGAAATCCGCCATTACAAAGACGATTTTGGAGAAACAAATTTGCATTTAAGTACAAGCGATAGTTACAGATTAGTTGAAATGTCGAAAACTTACTCCAGCATCGATTATTGATTTAATTACTCAAGTTCCCTTTGGATAGTTAAATATATACGCGTATTCCATTCAAAAACGTCATAGCTTTTATATAAGATAAAATTGGTCTTATATCTGTTCTAAGACCATGACGGTTATAAGACCAGAATTCTCCGTGCAAAATCGTCGATCTTATAAGCGTGTTCCACTCTATCTGTAAAAGACTTGGTCACTCATAAGGATAAACCAATGAAATCGTACCGTGTATTATGTTGAACAATTTGGAGTAGAAGACGACTGGTGGAATACAGTAAACCTTGGATAAGCCGACTTCGGTTACCACGGACCCTCGGTTACCACGAACCAATTGGTCAGGTCCGCGCCCTGAGATAGGGAATTTGTGTNCTTCGGTTACCACGGACCCTCGGTTACCACGAACCAATTGGTCAGGTCCGCGCCCTGAGATAGGGAATTTGTGCATAAATGGAACGGCTAAGCCGAACCCTCGGCTACCACGAACGCCTTTGCATGGTCCCAGTCCATAAGGCACATGNACATTTTAATTGAAGAGATGCGACCTTCTGGTTGGTTGCGTTGGACTCAGCACTAAATTTCCGTTCAGAAAATTTAATTTCCAACAATTCCCATTTGTCTAAGTGTAGTAGTTTAGTATATAAATGAGTTAAGATAAAATATATGTCACAAATGTGGGACACTCCATGTTTTACGTCACAATTTTTTGTTTGAAGAGCTGTGACCTTCTGGTTGGTTGCGTTGGATACAGCACTAAATTTCCGTGCAGAAATATAATTCCCATTTGTCTAAGTGTAGTGGTTTAGTATACAAATGAGTTAAGATGAAATATAAGATGAAATCCGCCATTACAAAGACGATTTTGGAGAAACAAATTTGCATTTAAGTACAAGCGATAGTTACAGATTAGTTGAAATGGTATGTCGAAAACTTACTCCAGCATTGATTATTGATTTAATTACTCAAGTTCCCTTTGGATAGTTAAATATATACGCGTATTCCATTCAAAAACGTCATAGCTTTTATATAAGATAAAATTGGTCTTATATCCGTTCTAAGACCATGACGGTTATAAGACCAGAATTCTCCGTGCAAAATAGGAGATCTTATAAGCGTGTTCCACTCTATCTGTAAAAGACTTGGTCACTCATAAGGATAAACCAATGAAATCGTACCGTGTATTATGTTGAACAATTTGGAGTAGAAGACGACTGGTGGAATACAGTAAACCTTGGATAAGCCGACTTCGGTTACCACGGACCCTCGGTTACCACGAACCACTTGGTCCGGTCCGCGCCCTGAGATAGGGAATTTGTGTATAAATGGAACGGCTAAGCCGAACCCTCGGCTACCACGAACGCCTTTCCATGGTCCCAGTCCATAAGGCACATGCTTTTTTACCTCGGTTAACACGAACACCAATTAATTGATCAATTTTTTAAAGAATCTTCACCTTTTCTCTTACAAAATTTAACAAATAACTTCTTTTGAATGAGTTTTCAAACATTGAAATTCGACAAAAAATGAACTAATGATATATTTTTAGTCATTTTTAGTCTCCACAACAACTTACTATTATAAAGTAATGGTAAATTAAAACAACCTCGGCTAAGACGAACAAATTATTCTCCAAGTAGTATGTTCGGCTTACGCTTAAGCCGAACCTCTGTTACCACGAACCATATTTTCCGGTCCCTTCTAAATCCTGCTTATCCGAGGTTTACTGTACTCTAATTCTAATCAACCATTCGACTGCAATTTCTTCTTGTTTAGTTAATAGATTCATCAATTCAGATCATGACTAGCGTGGTACAATTATGCTGACAGGAATGTTTCAATCATTTTTTCCATCTACCAATCACCTTTCACACTTCCTACTTCCTGTGTTTCCGTTCCCGATTGCTAACCAATTTTTACAAATATCACATTAAAATTTCCTTCTTTCAGAAAAATCATTTTTAAAACTAATATTAGTTTGTAATATAAAAAGTGTAATATTTTGTATACAAAAAGATTTGTCTCAATTATGAAAACAAAAATTTCCATTATGAAAGTAATAGTAATAATAATTTTAACTAGAAGTTATTATTTTTTGATATTATATATGGTACACTAAAAATTTTGTCATGTTAAAGTACAATTCACCCGTGAAAGTTTGTCAAAATTGAGTTTTGCTGTTATGGCGGTAATTTTTTTTCCTTTGAAGAAGTATAGATTGCGACCACTAGTGAGTAGCTAATTAAAGGTATAACTCAACCGCTCGTGAGGTAGAGGGCTTGAAGACTGAAGCATAATTTACAATTTCTGTTTTAGGAATAATTGCAGTAGTTGATAGAGGGCATTTAATTTCTAAAGTATGTTCTACCGGGAACACATTTGAGTAAATTTTTCCAATAGTCATCCTTTACTGAGCACACTCCAAGCATATAGAATTNTCTACCGGGAACACATTTGAGTAAATTTTTCCAATAGTCATCCTTTACTGAGCACACTCCAAGCATATAGAATTTAACCATGAAAATTTTGTAAATCTAATTTTTTTTGACGTCCATCAAATAAATTCCTCCATTTGGTTCTATAGAATTTAAATTTTAAAAGTAAAGTGAATTTCTCTTTTTTAATATTTTGATTGCGCACTGATATGATTCAAATTATTCTGGTATTACTTTCCTATTTTTTATATTTATTAGATATATACACTTTTAGTAGTTACAAATCTCAAGTAGAATTTTTCTAAGCATGATACTGAAATTTACGGATGACATGAATAATAGTTTTCACTTTAGTTAATGTTTGCACAATATGGAGAATGTTTCTAACAAATTAAAGGAAGTAGGTCAGTATTATTTATTTAGTTGTANTTAATGTTTGCACAATATGGAGAATGTTTCTAACAAATTAAAGGAAGTAGGTCAGTATTATTTATTTAGTTGTTTATTTTATTATGCTTCGATTACATTTTCCATAAGTGAACTAAACTTAACATATAATACCATAAATCCGTTTAGTNTATTTTATTATGCTTCGATTACATTTTCCATAAGTGAACTAAACTTAACATATAATACCATAAATCCGTTTAGTAAATGTCTAATTTGACAAAGCTAGTGAATTTGAATTGATCAAGTCTCAGATCTCCACAATAGTGTTTCACTTTCAGTCGTTTCATCCATGTTTTCTAATCTACCAATCGCATTTCACTCTCCCTACTTTCTGTGTTTGCAATTGCAATTCCTAAAATTTGCTACCAATTTTTGCAAAATATAAAATTAAAATTCCTTTTCGTTAGAAAAATAAGATACTAGTTAACAAATTTTCACTTTACAAAAACTAATCAGTTGAATAATTTCTTAACATGAGGTGAGCGTATACGATGCATCACTCCACCCAAAAAAGACGTAAAGAGCAGAAGCAATTCATCAGTACTGTTTCATCATGGGTACTTTCACCATACCGAATGTGTAATCAACAGCTTTATTTTTTGCCTTTTACTATCAGAATTGACCAAATTTACTAATATTATTTGAAAATTTTGACAATTTATGACTGAATAAAACAATTGGTTTGGAAGTTCCTCATCCTGAGGTTGGTCCATTTAATCCTGAAGAAGATGAGGTCAACTACCACAACTACTACCAATTTTTTGTGAAACAAAAGTACCTTTTGTACTTTTGTTTCAAGTTCTTCAATGTGTCTCATCAATTATGGAAGACAGTCGAAGGCGCACTACTGCAAGCTCACTGCTATCTCAAAATTGTTGATGACAACCAGCTAAAGGTCACAATTCAGAATTATTATTAACCATCCATAAGTCAAAGTTCGTTGACTGATACTTCATAGGAATCAACTGACTGACCATGTCCGATTTGTTGTTTCAGTCCTTCCAGAAAAAAAAAGTAATTTGAACAGTTAACGGATTACACCATGCCAAACATATCGAACGCATGCGATTGGCTGGCTATTTCTTATTCGCAAAAGTACTTCTTATAATTTCTTCCCTTTGGACATGCATATATGAGGATTTAGTAACAACAGTTGATAGTTGGACACTTATGCATTTCCTAGCAACATGACATGATCGTTTTCTGACCAAATACAAAAGATTTGTGTGTCATTCTCTCATTACCAACGATTAGGGAATTTTTGGGTTAAAAACAATGTGCGTTTGCTACCGAAGAGGTTAATGACGACAGAACAATAGAGGTTAAGGCATTGTTGTAATTTATAAGGATTTTTTTTTGGGTTTACCTTAGCTTTATGTATAAAATTACCATAAAGTGTCTTAACCCATTCTTTTACCTTTTCTTTGAATTTATTTAAAGATAGTTGATCTTTACATTTGTTTACTAGTACGAATTTATTCCATAGTGATATAGCCCGTACATATGAAAATTTTGTTTTTAGTGTAGGGACTACTAGCATCTTTTCGAGTTTAGAGTCTCTAGTTTTTATTTTCAAAGTATTCATTAAATTCCTTAACATCAGAATAATTAATTATTTTAAACGTTTCAATTAATCTTGTATAATTAAGCCTTTCGGTTAGACTTAGTATGTTAAAGTCGTCATAAAGTGTAAAATAGTCCGAGTTGTCATATTATAATATCTTGAATTTATGTACTGTTATTAAAATATTGTGCTAATTTTCTATCCGATGATCCAAGTGTATAGTGCGCATGCTCAGATCAAAATTTTTTGTCATAGTTTTAGAATAACGTTTTCTGGTAATAATGATGACTTACAGAAAATCGTGTTGACCCGATGAGTCTAGCTTTTCCCAAGGTGACAAAATATAAATTTTTCAAATTTGGCCTATCTGGGAGCTTGATAGATTACGATGTCATGTGTGTCCTCACCCTTGTCATTGTCAATGACCAAGTTTTAGAAAATTAAAGAATTGTTTAGCTCACTGAGGAAATTTCTAAACATAATTAATTAAAATTTTTATTTTTATAGGTTTTGTTTCGTAATAATTTTAGTGATTGGTGGATTCGCCGTGATATACCGGAACCTCATGATTGGTGCTTCATGTGTTCGAAACTGTTTGGTTCAGTACCGTGTTTTAGTTGATGATCAAGACGCTTTACAACAAATTACAGAACTAAGCTACCCTGATTAGTTCATTTTGAAACGCCTTTCAATAAATATAAACAAACTTCGATTTGGTGAACTATGTCAAAGTATTCATGAATTTTTGTTTGAGACAAAGTCTTTTAAAACACGGCATGTACTGCGCGATGGTAAAATTTTCCCATCATTCCTAAAATCGCTAAAAGTCTACAACAAAAGTTTCCCGATACAGCTAGCATTAATCGAGTTTGCCTATAATCGCTTACTTGACATAAAAACATCATTCGTGGCGACTTATGTACCATACTTTTTTTTTAAATTCAGTAAACATCGAAAGTTACATAAGCGACTGGGCTGTCATTTTCTCGCCTATAATAATCTACGCGATGGTAAAATTTGACCATCATTGGCAACGTTGCATTTGGTTAACTGTAAATACAAGGCAACTAAAGCAAATGGGCTGGGGGATCCATGGGAGGGCTGTGGGAACCCACGGGAGGACTGCGGATACTCACGGGAGGGTTGCGGGACCCCACAGGAAGGCTGCAGGAACCCACGGGAGGGCTGCGGGAACCCACGGGAGGGCTGCGGGAACCCACGGGAGGGCTGCAGAAACTCATGGGAGGGCTGATGGACCCCACAGGAAGGCTGCAGGAACCCACGGGAGAGATGCGGGAACCCACGGGAGGGCTGCGGATACTCACGGGAGGGCTGCGGGACCCCACGGGAAGGCTGCAGGAACCCACGGGAGGGCTGCGGGAACCCATGGGAGGGCTGCAGAAACTCACAGGAGGGCTGCGGGACATCACGGGAAGGCTGCAAGAACCCACGGGAGAGATGCAGGATCCCACGGGAAGGGTGCAGAAACTCACGGGAGGGCTGCGGGATCTCCCGGGAGGGCTGCAGGAACCCACGGGAGACCTACGGGAACACA
>NIPM01000654.1:52092-64108 GCA_002738285.1 Holacanthella duospinosa
GCCCGCCCGGGTTATGTTATCAGGTACTCCTAAAGTTGCGGTTGGTAATTTCTCAAATCAAACCTTCTTTGGGAAAACTTTCCCCCTGCACGACTAATTGACTGGACTCAACTATACATTTCGACTGATGCGCACTACAATTTTGAGTAAAGAAGCGAAAATAATAACAGCACGATTATTGGTGTTTAGGTAAATTCAAAATTAAAAAAAATTTTGAAACTTTAGTGCAAACCGTAGTCAAAATAACCTTAAAAACTATAAAATTATAAAATATAAAAAAATAAAAAATTATAAAATAAATAATAAAATTATAAAATAACATTTTAAAATTATAAAATAGAAGTAATATAAGAGATCAACATTACCAAGTGGGTATTTGTAAAGTTATGTTCAAAATTTGCACAAATATAAGTTTAAGATAAGGTTGAAAAAGTGTATCCATGTCCCATTATATCATGGCTTAGCTTCGTTGACCTTCGAAAAACTGTTCGAAAACCTTTGCTATATTCGCAAATATTTTGAAATTAGGAAAATAGCGAATTTTGTTGCGGATTATTTGACACCGAAAGAATTTTTTTTTGAAAATCGCAAACACATTTTCAAAATAAATTCATCACACTTCGCCGCGACGTCAAATACATATTTGTTCCCAAAAGAATACAAATTCAATAGAGCATTAATTTGCTACCCGACAGTTTTTTTCGAAACTCAAAAAACTTTCTAAAATTCACTCATCACTTCAACAATGGCCATACATTACATATACCTTGTTACAGTGAACAGCCGAAGCTGGCGCAGATTTGGCCTTGAAGAAAATTATTTTTCGAAAAAGCCAAAAAATTCATTTAATAATTTCAGGTTACTCTACCAGTGTCCATGCAGACATCTGGGCCCACGATAATAGACAGTTTTAACTGAGAGTGGCATCGTATAGTGGTATCTCATCCGTATCGTAACGAGAGATAAGATACGACGCAAAGATACGATACCACTGACTAGTTTTAAATCTTGTAGCATCGTATCGGCTTATCGAAATCCACTTGGTTTTCATTTGCAGTGTTTTTGGAGGCAAATTGTTTGAATTCAAAACAATTGGAGATTTTTTTTTAATTTACATTTAATTTTCTTATTTGCTGAATGTTGATTTTTGAAATGTGTATTGAAAATAAATAAGGATGTTTAAGGAATGTAGCTGCGATGGTGCGAAAACTTCAACCAAACCATTTTTAACTTCCACCCATTCCAAACTTAAACGGGTTCAATTGAATACAAAGTTGAACCAGTTTGATTTCCATTTTTGTGGAATAGGATATTCGAGGCTTTTTAGCACGAAATATCTGTAATAATTAGTATGCCGGAAATCAAAATTTCTGTTTTATAAATTGTTGAATTTATTATCTACCTTCGATTTTGTGTCATCAAATTACGAGAACAGGCGCTTCGGTACTATACCAGATAATTGTTGGTCGGTTACAAATTCAAGGAATTTTTAAAACAAAAAATAAATTCAGACATCAAACAAAAAGTAAAAGAAAATTTTAATAATTTTTTTTTGAATTTGGTGTTCATCTGTTCAAGAAACTTGAGTTGTATCCTTGTCTCATATGGTTGATTGGAGTAAAGTGAGATACGATGCGGAGTAGCATCTCCCTCCGTATCTTATCGATTCCTACGGAGGATACCACGCCGTATCTCATGCCGTGGCATCGTATCTCCGAAAAAGGGAAGGGAGAGTGGTATTGGTGGGCGGAGTAAGATACGATACCACTCTGAGATGCGATACCATCACTCATTTAAACTGTCTAATACCAAATTAATAACATGCTAATCTGCATTGACAATAGGTCAGTGATGTTAATTTATTTCAAATGATTTCCCCGAATTCAAAAAAAAATTTCTCGTTTCCAAATTTATGTGTGACTATTTTTGGCTTTTTCATGCGACAAAATATTTGTATGGACGCTGCGTAAATGATGAGTTTATTTTGAAAAGATTTTGTCTGGTTTTGAAAAAAGAATACCATTCCAAATTAATGCGGTACTATATTTGAATTCTAATGAATTCAAATATTTATGGACACTGGCTAAATTAGAGAATTTTCCAATTTTCCAAAAAATCTTTTGGTCCAATTAATCCGCAACTAATTTTGGTATTATCCTGGGACCAAATATGTACATATTGCAAAGTGAGATGAATTTATTTAAAAAAAGATTTTTGAGATTTTTTCAAAAAAAAATGTCTTTCGGGCCAATTAATCCGCAATTTTGTATTCTCTTAGTACTATATATACGAATTAATAAGCGATATTTTTGTTTATTTGATAAGATTTTTCCGATTTTCTAAAAAAAAATTTTCGAGGACAAATTAATCCGCAGATGAATTCAGTGTTTTCCTGGTACCATATACAAATGGACGCCACAAGTTTTATAAAAAAAAATTTCAAAAATTGTCAATATAGCCGAGTTTTGGAACGTGATAAACAAGCCAATTTTTGTTGGCTAACTTTTCGCTCTAATAAATGAGTGTAGGTTTACTGAATTTTCCATTTTATGGTGCAAGTACATTCATTTCCTTATGGATTATACAACAGATTAATTAATAAATCTTACGGTTCTAAACATTTTATCTTCTTCAACGGCATAACAAAGTATGTACTAATATCTTCATTCAAAATACCTCCGAGCAAAGACTGCGTTTAGAACAACAATAAAAATACATTCAAGGGATAATAGATCTTGTACAACACTCTAACCACCATTGGAAGTTGCTTTTGACCCATACTTTTTGCTGGAGAAAGCGTGGTGCCATAAATTATTGTCAATCGAACTCCATAAACCAATTTTTTTCTGGTTAATAGTGTTTACGGTTTCAGAAAGATCATCCGAAAGTATATTTAAATCTAGTCTTGTCACAACTAGAGAAAAAGTTTTTTTCAAAAATGGAATTTCAGAACTTTGATTTGGGACACCTAACTTCTCATGTCTATTGTATCAAAATAATGTTCCGAAACTCTAATTTTCAATATATTTCAATAGATTTACAGGACGCTTCGTTAAACGAACAAGCCTTTCGACATTGAAAATTCCACAAACATGTCGACAATTGTCAATGTGGGAAAAGCATGTTCATGCTGACCTTATAAATGTGTTCAGCACTGTATTAAAAGTTGCGACGAGAGCCGGAGACTTACATTATATCCAGAAAATTATAATATTCAGATTTATTAAAAATATAATCTGCATCGTATAATTGATGCTGAAATACCTGCTAACTTGTCCTATTCTTATTCTGCTTTTTATAATTTTCCGATTATCAAATACATCTTTACAAGCTTTACCTATATGTATGCACTGTGGATGTAATGGAAAAGACTTTTAGCTAGGATGTCCTTGAGTGCAAGCTTCGCAGCTACACACGAAGTAGTCACGATTATTATCCTCATTTGAGCATGAATATTTGAGTTTGAGTTTGAGCATTTGAGCATTTCAGAGAACCTAATGCTAAGGAATTTATTTAAAATTCAAAATCATATTTTCAAACTAATATTTTGTGGACGTGAGACGAAAATAAAGTGTTAAAATCGGAATAGAAAACCAATTTTTCCGCCTATCCTCTGTGAAACTTACCTCAACAGGGGTATCTTGTAAACCTTTNATCGGAATAGAAAACCAATTTTTCCGCCTATCCTCTGTGAAACTTACCTCAACAGGGGTATCTTGTAAACCTTTTGCCTCACTCTGTGATGAATTTGAAGTATGCATACTTGTAGTAGCCGCAAACAGATTCAGAAATACGAGAAATCCTACGTAGATTTTCATGTTGCGAAATTCCGAATTCCCCAAAAAGCTGTGCAGCAACTTCTTCAATATTATTTAGAGGACCAGTAAATCCGTATACCTCGTGTAATATTTTTTGTTGAATAACTGAAACTGGTGCTGGTGGATTACTTACAAGTCCAGTATTGATACTAAATTTGTTGCTCAATGTTTTCCTGTGATAACGATATGAAGTCACATTTACTTAGGTACGTCCTGGATAATCACATGTGAATCCTTTACTGTTGTCTCCGGAATTATGAACTCGAAAACTCCGGTTTTAGTGGATGATCGGGGACACGGATTTCCTGCATATTTCTCCACTTTTGCAAGTGTTTTTATAAAATAACATCATTTCACCCGAGAAAAATTTACTTAGTGACGGACGTTTTAGACATAATTATAACATAGTTACTTTCTCAAGCAAACCCGCAAGGGCCAAAAGTAGCTTCCTTATATTTTAGAATTGTGACTAGTACTGTGCCTTTTAGGTACTGACTTTGTGAAGAAATAATCATTCAACAAATTATTTTTAAAAGAATTCGAACTTTTCGGGCCAATTTTTGTAAGAAAAGGTTTAGATGATTTTGCAATAATTACTATAACCTTTAAATATATAGCATAAATCATGTGTCAGAAAATACAAACCAAAGCCAACATGTGTGTTTACTATTCAGAAAATTAGGCTTCCCTGTTCGCGGATAGTGAAGTAATAATAAAAATGGGTAGCAACCCATAGCAACGACGAACACAAAAACAGTTGAGTAGATGGATAGATGGATAAATAGGTCGATATACAGTGCGTCTTTAGCAAAACGCCTCAACTATAAAATAATTTTCAGAAAAACAATCGAAATCAACAAAATTATGTGGGGGTTTCTATGCAATTTAATTAATTTTACGTAGACATCATAACTACAGGGAAAACTCTAATTCGATTTACGTAAAAAAATAATTGTTTTCTTTATTTGTGCCGTCTCTNCATCATAACTACAGGGAAAACTCTAATTCGATTTACGTAAAAAAATAATTGTTTTCTTTATTTGTGCCGTCTCATTATTTCCTGTTTCAGGTGAAATTTGCTCTTACCCTTCTTTATACGCCCATCACCTTCAATATATTCTAGTTANCATCATAACTACAGGGAAAACTCTAATTCGATTTACGTAAAAAAATAATTGTTTTCTTTATTTGTGCCGTCTCTCCCATCATGGTCACCAGTGTTTTTGAAAAATACCATGGTAACCATTTGATCGACTGAGGCGTTTTGGAAAAGATATACTGTATAGATTGATAATTGTTCGGGTCCGACGAAGAATAAACCACATCGGAATTGAAGATTGTTTACAATGATTATTTATAAATCAGTAAACAACACCACGCATATATCGGCAAAATTTTTAGTAAAATTATTTTATGCGCTCATACCCAGAGTTCAATGCCCTCTTACTACTCAATTTCACTCCATTATCTTAAATCGAAACCAAAATAATTCATTGATTCAGTCTGATACTAGAATTTGGACAAAGAAAGTCAGAAATAAAATTAATTTAATGAGGATTTGGCTTAGTTTTTCGGAATTGCGTCGCCTTAACTTATAAAAAATTTCTAAATTATTTAATATATTTAATTAAATAAATCATTAATCAGAAAATAAGTTATTAAGTTAAATAAGTCATATAAAAAATAAGTTATAAGTGCACTTTGCAAAAAGTTACATCTAAGCATACTGTTTCGCAATAACCTGCCAATATTCAATATTGTACTATCCGCAGGTTATGTCAGAGTCACACGGGTCAACCGTATACACATTTTTAATCAATATATTATTTCTTGCAATTTCAAATGGTTCCATTACGACTACGTTGATTTGGTGCAATTATATTTAACTTTAATTCCTTGACATTTGACCCAATAACCGAGCGCATAGAAATATTTCAATATTAACAAAGTAACTTATAGAAACTTTTACTTGTGCCGGATATGGCTAAAATTGTTGACCTATATTCTCAACCATCATTGCTTTACCTGACTATAGAAATAGTGAAGTAACCTGACCATAGCGATGTCTAAGAAGCTATTGGGTAGCTACAGGCCGTGGTTACTGAGTTCAAATGTCAGCTTATCACTTACAAATTAGTGTGAGACTTATTTTAATATTAGGCCTGATGGAAAGTGACACTAACTTAAAGGATATAAGCAAGGACATATCGGGGTTCAACTCTTACCTGATGACCTACGAAATGGTCTTAGTGTTTTTAAGTTTGATATAGGGTAATTGGTGTGTAATTCTATTCACACTGAATTTAACTTTATCTAATTTATAAAAAAAAATTGAAGCCGATTTAACTTGCTGATATTTGGAGAATTTTTTCTTTTCAAATTGAAATCCACTAGACAACCATCAAAAAAATTATCAATTCCGAGGTTGTTTATTCTTCGTCGGAGCGGTTGAATTATAGTTAGATAGATACTATTTAGATATAAATGATTTTCTTGTTTGTACCTAGAAATATCATTTTTATTATCATTAAATTACATGTAACTATTTACAACTTACCTTATTAACGCTTCTCTCTACATTAAAATTAAGGAGAATTTATTATTCAAAAATGTAAATTATTTGCTGAATTCTCATTGGTTGTTAAAAATTCACGGATTAGAATATCTGGAAAGACAAAAATTAGGAATAATAAATGTCTGGGCAATCTTTGCATAGGTTCCTCTTCAAATTTGAACAAATAAAATTGTTATTGAATTTTGCAAAAACGAAATAACAATAATGCACATTGTCTTAAATAATTTGTAGTTAACAATCTCATTTCTAGGTATTTCACTTATCTCATAAATTGTACTGAATTTGAAATCCCATAGTTAAAAACATGCTATGTATTTATATAACTTTTTTGATATAAATTCAAATAATTCAAAATTTTGTACAGGGTGCTTAATTAATTACGAAAAAATTTTTTTTATAAAATCTGTATAAGTTTATCGATAAATTATACCCAATTATGAAACCAACCCAGCTTATAGTGCATATTTGAATAATCAATCGGTATTTCTTAGGTTTACTTTCTTTACCGTGAAAGTTGTTTGAATGAAACAGTAAGTCTCAATAACTTTTCTTGGAATTATAGGATCATTGGCATCATTCTCATGATTCGCATGTATTGACGCATGCACAGTACTGCTGAAAAAAGAACAAAAGTATAGTTGACAATTAACACTCGAGGAGCTGCTTTTTTTTAGAAGAAAAGGTGCAAAAAGTTGTGAAAGTGATGCAAAAATTCCTGGCATTGTTATATAATCCTAATTCAAAATTTAGTGAAAATAAAAATTATTTTTGACGGACTCTTTGATTTGAATCCTAGTTAAGGATCAAATGGATTGTCAAAAAAGTTATTCTCAACAAGAAAACCCAAAAATCAACATCTAATTTGCATATGTAAGCACAGTTTCTATGGTTAGATGAAGATCAATTTGCGGGTGACTCTTTTTGAGCCTACACTTGAAGATTGTACAGGGATTATAGTTGTTTTCTTATTCACACGTAATATTAAATGGAAAGTTAGATACTGCTTAAATCCAACTCCCGCTTCAAAATTAATGCAACAAAAAGATTGTCTTATAGGCGTTTTGCTCTTACAACCGTTGTTCTTATAACGCCTTAAAATTCCGAGCCTAAGTACATTAGAGCAAATCAAACGCACAAAACTCTGATCAAATAACCGAACTGTTTTTATTATACAATGCTCTACTAAACATCCAACACTAATAACGTCAACGCTTCTTTTGTGCTTTGAAAATGGTTTATTTATTCTTAACACATATGGTCCAAAACATTTGTGGAAACACATAATGTGACTTTTATAATTAACAAACACGAATTTCGAGATATTATAATTTTTTATTAACAGTAATCCTATTTAAGTTATTTGTAGTAGAAAAAGTATGTTGGGTTTTGCTACAATTCATAGTTACTAGTGGAATTTGTGCATCTTTCTCCCGACAATTCTGATTGTCATTGTGGTGGTATTTTTAGAGTATTTCTTCATACATAGTCTTAATTAAAATTACAAAAAGTTTCATGATCTAAATTAATTTTGAGAAATCGGAGTAAGAAGCAATCACTGATCTCTAACTATTATGCAGTACCGTGGCGCTATGTGCCATTGAGTGGAAAATTTGAAGATAGTCCTTAACCTACGAGACTGTAAACACGGACTTTTGGTGAAATTAGTGAAGTTGTACGAATGACATGCGCATTCATTAAACACAAGTTTTGATAAAAGTTTGAAAATTTTTTTTTTTTTGGAAAACTCACCTGAAGCATAAGAATGTGAAAATTTTTTGCAGAAGTGGTTCCAATAAAAATTTTTCTCTTTGTCACACTCACCATTTTCGTGCTTGTAAAATCTTCTACAGGAACCAAGTATATTGAAAATTGATTTTTCTATGAACAATTTTATGATTTTTATATAGTATTTTGAATATTTACTTCTCTAGTTCTAAATCCATATTCAAAATAGGTGTACAAAAGAAATTATGTTGAATGGTTACAACCAAGGTTGCTATGGAAAAAACCCTAAACTTTTGATTTATGAAAACTTCGATTTTTGAAAAATAACAAATTAGACAAAGTTTTTTTGTCAAACCTAACAACTTTTAATTAAGAAAATGAATAATAACATTGATGTTACTGATATTATTGGAATTGTCATCCACTTTGGAATACTATATTCGGATTCAGGTAAGCTATATCTCAATCAATAACAAATCCTGTCGTCATTACGGATATGATATGACATGCAATATTGAAGCACAATTGCAATTTTTCGCCAAAAAACTAATTTCAATGATGCTGATCGTAACACTCCAGCATAAATTTACATTGTAGGATCCAGTTGTAACATTTTACACAAACTATTTCAGTTGAAACCAGACAAATTTCAGTCAACTTTGTAAAATTTTGGAAAAAATTCTAACAAAATTATTAGAAATTTTTGAGAATTTATGGACTCAGATTGAAAAAAATAATCGAGTTGGAAGTTCCTCATCCAGTGATTGGTCGATATAACATCGAATAAGATGAGGTCAAGTACCATAACTACTACCAATGGGTACCTTTTGTACTTTTCTTTCCAAGCACTGTTCTTCAATATGCTTCATCAATTATGGAAGACAGTCGAAGGCGAGCTGCTCAAAGCTTACTGCTCTCTGAAAATTGTTGATGACCACCAGCTCAAGGTCACTATTCAGAATTCTTATTAACCATCCATAAGTCAAAGTTCGTTGACTGATACTTCCGATGACTCAACTGACTGACCATCTCATCTTTGTTGTTTCAGTCCTTCCAGAAAAAAAAATAAATGTACTGTTAACATATGGAACGCGTGTGATTGGCTGGTTATTTTCTTATTCGCAAAAGTAAAGGATGTCCGGGAAGTAGAGACACAAATTTTAAACTGAGATTGCAGAACAACCAATAAGTATATTGGAATGAAAATTTGTCATTAATATTTAATAATATATCCCGTTATTTTAAATGTCATAAATCGCCCGTCTGACTTTTTTGAATCCTATTCCTCGAAGGTTCTAGTAGGCTTGTCCCATCACCTCTTTTCCTACTTCTTTGGGTGTCTCATTGGAAATTTTGTTCAAATTAGCTTGAAACCTTGAATTTATTTTGGTTGTTTGGATAGCTGACTGTATTGGTTTTTGCAAATAGCGCAAATTGTTCAATTCCTCTTGCCTGTGACATGTTTAAGAAGCTTAGAGACTTGGGTAAAAAATAGACAGTTTTCTGAATGTCTACTTCCGTAGTGGCGAATTGTGCCTGCTCAAGCCAAAATAAAACGTCTTCTAATTCGTGATGCTTGTGTATAAAAGGAAGTAATCGTTGCTTCAGACACTCTGGAAGGTGGATTTTTTAGTTCAGGACTCTTCCATAACAAATGACTCTGAAACATTCTCAATTTTGTTAATCTCCTACCAAACAAAATTTTTCCGGCTGAATTTGATGATTTAGGTAAATTTGTTTTCATATTTCAACGCAGATTGATCCAAGGCATTCACACACTTCGTGCATGGCAAATGGAAATGGTCAAATGTAGCGTAATTTTTGTCATTTGTGGTGAGGAATTTCTTTCACGCCATTTTGAAACTTTTTCTAAGGCTGGTCATCGCTCGCTTCTCCTTATCCTTGACATATTTCAGAGACTATTTCATGGTCTTAGCCGTAATCGCCAGGTTGTATACTTTGATATCCGGCTTGGTAGACCTCTTCAATTTGACTCGTTTAGTTGCAGTGCAGACAGGTGTGTTGGACTAACGATGAAACAGTTTCTCCACTTTCTTTAATTCTTCTGATGATAATTTCTAGTGACGATGGCCAGGTAGAGGTTTAAAATTAGTCTAAATAGAAGTCTAATACCTCTCAAAAATATAATAAAATATTAATCTGCTTATACGCTTTGCTAAAAAATTTTAAATGGTGATTTTCTTGTCATGGACTGTGAAATTTTTGTAGGAGTGAAAAATACTTGCAGCAAATATCTCATCATTTTTCCTAGACATTTTTGTTAATTCAAGTCACCGCAAACTAGACTTCACTTTCATGTACGAAATGCGATTCTGGTTTTGTTTCTTATTTTTGGAAGGCAGATTTCATTTCAGGTGACATTCATATATCATTATTAAATTTGTGCCTCTACTTCCCGGACACCCTTTACTTCTTTATTATAATTTCTCACCTTTGCTAGCAACATGACATGATCATTTTCTGACTAAATGCAAAAGATTTGTTTCAACCTCTGACGTCTACCACTACTTGAAACTCTAGACGTCTAATTGATAATTTTTGTCCAATTTTGAGAAAATAGATTTTTTTTTTGTTTTAATTTGAAATATTTAACATCGAAATGACCAATAATGGTGTCTAATTTGACCACTAACAAGCAAATTTAAGAGGGTTTTGTAAAAATTTGATACTTATTAAATCGAAAAACAAATAAACCTGTTATAAATTCTGTATTCTGCAGTGGTCAAAAACTTTTATTCGACAGAAATTACTTTAGATGGATTTTGCTGGAAAAAAAAATAAAAAATAATTTTGCGTTATAATCCTCCGATAAATTTATTCCAAACCCGAAGATATTGTCTTCCAAAATATTTTACAAAGTATTTATTTACGTTTGAAAAAATCAAATCAATATAGGTCATAGGATCGAACTTTATAACCATGTCATATTGGAATTATTTATTGTCGAAAGTACGATCCATTACTAGACCTAATCCCAACAGTCAACTGAATGCTAGTGATGCCGAAAGTAATGCTTAGTAGAAGCTCAAAGTAGAAAGTTTGACAATAATTGGCGAAAATTTTAATTTATTTTTGACGTCTTAGGATGGAAAAATTATGATAATTCAATAATTGAATTTGAAATGACATTAGAAATTTTGTAGATATTCCCAATTTCCGAAATACCTGCTTCCAGGGAATTTGAAAAATATTTGGCAAAAACTAAACGACCAATTTTGATAGAAAAAAATAGGATTGGGTGTAAAATTTCATCAGGAATTTTGGAAGTTTTCCAAATTTAGAAAATATCCAAATCCGGGCGGTATTAAAAAATCAGGTTAGAAGAGCACTTGGTCCAATTTTGATGGAATGAATTTTGGAACTCAAAACTTGTATTTCAATAGACCTTTCGAGTTTAGGGATCTCATATGTGGATGCGTACTATTACTTTCTTATAATCTTTATCAACAAAGCATCCTTGAAGTCTGATTAGATTAATCGGGGAAGGATAACGCAAAACAATTTCTCCACGAAAGTGAATGAACCCAATGTGATGGCTCTCTATAGATAGTAATCACTTTAGATTATAATAATTATAATAATAATAATAATAATAATAATAATAATAATAATAATAATAATAATAACTTGTCGTGTCCCATTCACTTCCAATAATTTAATTTAGTTGCTTGACCCACTTGCAGGAAATAGCTTCTACCGATGTTTGGGTTCAAGCTACTCGCCAAAACTTTCACTGACTATGTATTCTTCACAAATTCTAACCATGTCGATTGTCCCAGCATGTATTGCAATCTGCTTATCCTCATCCTTATCCTTATCCTTATCCTTATCCTTATCCTCATCCTCATCCTTATCCTTATCCTTATCCTTATCCTTA